>JAHOYR010006004.1:187354-261687 GCA_023213295.1 Bruguiera hainesii | reverse complement strand
ATTAAGAAATTTACAAAATCTAAATTCAACTCATTATTAACAACACATTTACCCTTATGGAACTTTAAAATTCTAAAAATTGAAAAAATGCAATGTTTTGATTTTTTAATATATTGTTAATGCCTTTTCAATTTAAATGGAGTGAAAAGCATGATATTTGAATCTATTAATTCAACAAAAGTACAAGTATTGGACTCAATTGAATAAAAATCACTTTTGTGGATCAATATTAGAAATTGGAATCCTAAGTTTCAATATTGTATTAAGCACATAACTCTAGAGGGGATTGGGAAAACTTATTAGGGTCCATTGCATTTGTTTTTTCTTAAGTAATATGTTTGCAGACTAAAATTATATAAATCATTAGAAAGTGCCTTATGGTGAGGAAGAAAATTAAGAAATTTAGAAATTTTAAATTAAACTGATTATTAGCAACGTATTTATCCTTATAAGACTCTAAAATTCTGAGAATTGAAAAAAATGCAAAGTTTTGATATTTTAATATAATGTTAATGCCCTTTCATTTTAAATGGCCTGAAAAGTATAAAATTTGAATATGTTAATTTAACAAAAATACAAGTAATGAACTCAATTGTATAAAATACAATTTAATGGATGAATATTATAAGTAGGAATTATAATTTTCAATGTTGGGTCAAGCATATATCGCTAGAGGGGAATGAGAAAAATTCTTATTAGGGTCCATTGTATTTGCTTCTTCTTAATTAAGATGTTAGTAGTCTAAAATTATAGAAACCATTAGAAATTGCATTATGGCAAAGGAGATAATTAAGAAATTTACGAAATTTAAATTCAACTGATTATTAACAGCGCCTTTATCCGTATAAGACAATAAAATTTTGAAAATTCAAAAAAATGAAAAGTTTTGGGTTTTTTAATATAATGTTAATGTCCTTTCATTTTAAGTGGAGTGGAAAGAATAATATTTGAATATGTTAATTTATCAAAAATACAAGTAATGAACTCAATTGTATCAAATACACTTTAGTCGATGAATATTATAAATAGGAATCGTAATTTTCAATGTTAGGTCAAGCATCTATCTCTAGAGGGAAGTGGGAAAAATTCTTATTAGGGTCCATTGTATTTGTTTTTTCTTAAGTAAGATGTTTGTAGACTAAAATTATAAAAATCATTACAAATTATATTATGGCAAAGAAGATAATTAAGAAATTTACAAAATTTAAATTCAACTAATTATTAACAACGCCTTTATCCCTATAAGACAATAAAAATCTGGAAATTGACAAAATGAAAAGTTTTGATTTTTTAATATAATGTTAATGCCCTTTCATTTTAAATGGAGTGGAAAGTATAATATTTAATTCATAAATAATTCAAGTAATGAACTCAATTGCATAAAATACACTTTACTGGATGAATATTATAAATATCAATCATAATTTTCAATGTTGGGTTAAGGATATATTACTAGAAGGGAGTGGGATAAATTCTTATTAGGGTCCATTATATTTGCTTCTTCTTAAGTAAGATGTTTAGAGACTAAAATTATAAAAATCATTACAAAGTGCATTGTGGTAAAGGAGATAATTAAGAAATTTACAAAATTTAAATTCAACTAATTATTAACAATGCTTTTATCCCTATAAGACAATAAAATTCTGAAAATTGAAAAAATGAAAAGTTTTGATTTTTTAATATAATGTTAATGCCCTTTCATTTTAAATGGAGTGAAAATATAATATTTGAATATATTAATTCAACAAAAATACAAGTAATGGACTCTAATGAATAAAAAACACTTTAGTTGATGAATATTACAAATTGGAATCATAAACCTCAATGTGGGGTCATGCATATATCTCTAAAATGGGGTGGGAAAAATTCTTATTAGGGTCCATTTTATTTGCTTTTTCTTATGTAAGATGTTTGTAGACTAAAATTATAGAAATCAATACAAATTGCATTGTGGCAAGGGAGATAATTAAGAAATTTACAAAATTTAACTTCAACACATTATTAACAACACATTTATCTCTATAAGGCTTTAAAATTCTGAAATTTGAAAAAATGCAATGTTTTGATTTTTTAATATATTGTTAATGCCCTTTCAATTTAAATAGAGTGAAAAGTATAATATTTGAATCTATTAATTCAACAAAAATATAAGGAATGGACTCAATTGAATCAAAAACACTTTAGTGGGTGAATATTATAAATTGGAATCCTAAACTTCAATGTTGGGTGAAGCATATATCTCTTTAGAAGAGTGGGAAAATTTATTATTAGAGTTCATTGCATTTGTTTTTTCTTAAGAAATATGTTTGCACACTAAAATTATATAAATCATTAGAAATTGCATTGTGGCAAGGGAGATAACTAAGAAATTTACAAAATTTAAATTCAACTCATTATTAATAACACATTTATCCCTATAAGACTCTAAAATTGTGAAAATTGAAAAACTGCAATGTTTTGATTTTTTTCATATATTGTTAATGCCCTTTCAATTTAAATGGATTGAAAAGTATAACATTTGAGTTTGTTAATTCCAGAAAAATAAAAATAATGGACTCAATTGATTAAAAAACACTTTAGTGGGTGAATATTATAAATTGGAATGCTAAACTTCAATGTTCGGTCAAGCATATATCTCTTTAGATGAGTGGGAAAATTTATTATTAGAGTTCATTGCATTTGTTTTTCTTAAAAAATATGTTCGCAGACTAAAATTATAGAAATAATTAGAAATTGCATTGTGGCAACTCATTATTAAGAACACATCTATACCTATAAGACTCTAAAAATCTGAAAATTGAAAAAAAGCAATGTTTGGATTTTTTAATATATTGTTAGTACACTTTCAATTTCAATGGAGTGAAAACGATAATATTTGAATCTATTAATTCAACAAAAATACAAGGAATGGACTCAATTGAATAAAAGCCACTTTAGTGGGGGAATATTATAAATTGGAAACCTAAGCTTCAATGTTGGGTCAAGCATATATCCTTAGAGGGGAGTGGGAAAACTTCTTATTAGAGTCCATTGCATTTGTTTTTTCTTAAGAAATATGTTTGTAGACTAAAATTATAGAAATAATTAGAAATTGCATTGTGGCAAAGGAGATAATTAGGAAATTTATAAAATTTCAATTTAACTCATTATTAACAACACATTTATCCCTATAAGACTCTGAAATTCTGAAAAAAGAAAAAATACAATGTTTTGATTTTTTCAATCTATTGTTAATGCTCTTTCAATTTAAATGGAGCAAAAAGTATAATATTTGAATTTTTTAATTCAACAAAAATACAGGGAATGGACTCAATTGAATAAAAAACACTTTCGCGGGTGAATATTATAAATTGGAATCCTAAACTTTAATATTGGGTCAACCACATATTTTTAGAGAAGAGTGGCAAAACTTCTTATTAGAATCCATTAAATTTGTTTTTTCTTAAAAAATATGTTTGTAGATTAAAATTAAGGAAATCATTAGAAATTGCATTGTGGCAAAGGAGATAATTACGAAATTTAAAAAATTTCACTTCAACCAATTATTAAGGAAACATTTACTTCTATTGGACTCTAAAATTCTAAAAATTGAAAAAATGCAATGTTTTGATTTTTTAATATAATGATAGTGCCCTTTCAATTTAAATGGAGTGAAAAGCATAATATTTGAATATGTGAATTCAACATAAATACAAGAAATGGGCTTAATTGAATAAAAAATACTTTAGTGGGTGAATATTATAAATTGGAATTCTAAACTTCAATGTTGGGTCAAGCATATATCTTTAGAGTGGAGACGGAAAACTTCTTTTAGAGTCCATTAAATTTGTTTGTTCTTAAGAAATATGTTTGCACATTAAAATTGTAGAAATCTTCAGAAATTGCATTGTGGTTAGGGAGATAATTAAGAAATTTATAAAATTTTAATTTGACTCATTATTAACAACACATTTATCCTTATAAGACTCTAAAATTCTGAAAATTGAAAAAATGCAATGTTTTGATTTGTTTAATATATTGTAATGCCCTTCCAATTTAAATGGAGTGAAAAGTATAATATTTGAATCTATTAATTCAATAGAAATATAAGTAATGGACACAATTGAATAAAAAACACATTAGTGGGTGGATAATATAAATTGGAATCCTAAACTTCAACGTTGGGTCAAATATATATCTCTAGAGGGGAGGGGGAATACTTCTTATTAGAGTCCATTAAATTTGTTTTTTCTCAAGAAATATGTTTGCAGACTAAAATTATAGAAATCATTAGAAATTGCATTGTAGAAAAGGAGATAACTTAGAAATTTACAAAATTTAAATTTAACTAATTATTAACAACACATTTATCCTTATAAGACCCTAAAATTTTGAAAAAAAAATGCAATCTTTTCATTTTTTTTTAATATATTGTTAATGCCCTTTCAATTTAAATGGAGTGAAAGGTATAATATTTGAATTTGTTAATTCAATAGAAATACAAGTAATGGACACAATTGAATAAAAAACACATTAATGGGTGAATATTATAAATTGGAATCCTAAACTTCAATGTTAGGTCAAGCATATATCTCTAGAGAAGAGTGGGAAAACTTCTTATTAGTCCATTAAATTTGTTTTTTCCTAAGAAATATGTTTACAGACTAAAATTATAGAAATCATTAGAAATTGCATTGTGGAGAGGGAGATAACTTAGAAATTTACAAAATTTCAATTCAACAAATTATTAACAACACATTTATCCCTATCAGACTCTAAAATTTTGAAAAAGGAAAAAATGCAATGTTTTGATTTTTTCAATATATTGTTAATGCCTTATCAATTTAAATGGAGTGAAAAGTATATTATTTGAATCTATTCAGTCAACAAAAATACAAGGAAAGGACTCAATTGAATAAAAAACACATTAGTGGGCGAATATAATAAATTGGAATCCTAAGTTTCAATGTTGGTTCAAGCATATATCTCTAAAGGGGAGTGGGAAACCTTCTTATTAGAGTCCATTAAATTTTTTTTTTCTCAAGAAATATGTTTGTAGACTAAAAATATAGAAATTATTAGAAATTACATTGTGGCAAAGGGGATAACTTAGAAATTTACAAAATTTAAATTCAACTAATTATTAACAACACATTTATCCCTATAAGACCCTAAAATAATGAAAAACAAAAAAATGCAATGTTTTCATTTTTTTAATATATTGTAATGCCCTTTCAATTTAAATGGAGTGAAAAGTATAATATTTAATCTGATAACTCAACAGAAATACAAGTAATGGACACAATTGAATAAAAAACACATTAGTGGGTGAATATTATAAATTGGAATCCTAAACTTTAATGTTGGGTCAAGCATATATCTCTAGAGGGGAGTGGGAAAACTTCTTATTAGAGTCTAGTAAATTTGTTTTTACTTAAGAAATATGTTTGCTCACTAAAATTATAGAAAGCATTAGAAATTGCAATGTGGCAAGAGAGATAATTAAAAAATTTATAAAATTTCAATTTAACTCATTGTTAACAACACATTTATCCCTATAAGACTCTAAAATTCTGAAAATTGAAAAAATGCAATGTTGTGATTTTTTCATTTATTGTTAGTGCCCTTTCAATTTAATAGAGTGAAAAGGATAATATTTGAATCTGTTAATTCAACAAAAATACAAGGAATGCACTTAATTGGATAAAAAACACTTTAGTGGATGAATCTTATAAGTTGGAATCCTAAGTTTCAAAATTGGGTCAAGCATATATCTCTAGATGGGAGTAGGAAAACATCCTATTAGAGTCCACAAATTTTGTTTTTTCTTAAGAAATATGTTTGCAGACTAAAATTATAGAAATCATTAGAAATTGCATTGTGGCAAGGGAGATAACCTAGAAAATTACAAAATTTAAATTCAACTTATTATTAACAACACATTCATCCTTATAAGACTCTAAAATTCTGAAAAGTAAAAAAATGAAATGTTTTGATTTTTTTTAACATATTGTTAATGTCATTTCAATTTAAATGGAGAGAAAAGTATAATATTTGAATCTGTTAATTCAAGAAAAATACAAGGAATGGACTTAATTGAATAAAAAACACTTTAGTGGATGAATCTTATAAGTTGGAATCCTAAGTTTCAAAATTGGGTCAAGCATATATTTCTAGATGGGAGTGTGAAAACCTCTTGTTAAAGTCCATTAAATGTGTTTTTTTTCTTAAGAAATATCTTTGAAGATCAAAATTATAGAAATCATTAGAAACTACATTGTGGCAAGGGAGATAATAAAGAAATTTACAAAATTTCACTTCAACTCATTATTAAGAACACATTTACTCATGTAGGACTCTAAAATTCTGAAAATTGAAAAAATGTAATGTTTTGATTTTTTATTCCATTGTTAATGCCCTTTCAATTTAAATGGAATGAAAAGTATAATATTTGAATCTATTAATTCAACAAAAATACAAGGAATGGACTCAATTGAATAAAAAACACTTTAGTGAGTGAATATTATAAATTAGAATCCTAAACTTCAAAGTAGGGTCAAGCATATATCTTTAGAGAGGAGTGGGAAAACTTCTTATTAAAGTCCATTAAATTTGTTTTTTCTTAAGAAATATGTTTGTAGAATAAAATTATAGAAATCATTGGAAATTGCATTATGGCAAGGGAGATAACTTAGAAATTTACAAAATTTAAATTCAACTAATTATTAATAACACATTTATCCCTATAAGACTCTAAAATTCTGAAAAATGTAAAAATGCAATGTTTTGATCTTTTCAATATATTGTTAATGATGTTTCAATTTAAATGGTGTGAAAAACATAATATTTGAATCTGTTCAATCAACAAAAATTCAAGGAATGGACTCAATTGAATAAAAAACACTTTAGTGGGTGAAAATTATAAATTGGAATCCTAAATTTCAATGTTGCGTCAACCATATATCTCTAGAGCGGAGTGGGAAAACTTCTTATTAGAGTCCATTAAATTTGTTTTTTCTTAAGAATTATATTTGCAGATTAAAATTATAGAAATCATTAGAAATTGTATTGTGGCATGGGAGATAATTAAGAAATTTACAAAATTTCACTTCAACCCACTATTAAGAAAACATTTACCTTTATTGGATTCTAAAATTTTGAAAATTGAAAAAATGCAATGTTTTGATTTTTTTTTAATATATTGTTAGTGCCCTTTCAATTTAAATGGAGTGAAAAGCATAATATTTAAATATGTGAATTCAACACAAATACAAGGAATGGGCTCAATCGAATAAAAAACACTTTAGTGGGTGAATATTATAAATTGGAATCCTAAACTTCAATGTTGGGTCAACCATATATCTCTAGAGTGGTGTGGGAAAACTTCTTATTAGAATCCATTAAATTTGTTTTTTCTTAAGGAACAGGTTTGCAAACTAAAATTATAGAAATAATTAGAAATTACTTTGTGGTAAGGGAGATAACTTAGAAATTTACAAAATTTAAATTCAACTAATTATTAACAACACATTTATCCTTGTAAAACTCTAAAATTCTGAAAAATGTAAAAATGCAATGTTTTCATTTTTTCAATACATTGTTAATGCCCTTTCAATTTAAATGGAGTTAAAAACATAATATTTGAATCTGTTCAGTCAACAAAAATTCCAGGAATGGACTTAATTGAATAAAAAACACTTTAGTGGGTGAAAATTATAAATTGGAATCCTAAGCTTCAATGTTGGGTCGACCATATATCTCTAGAGTTGAGTGGGAAAACTTCTTATTAAAATCCATTAAATTGTTTTTTTCTTAAGAAATATGTTTGCAGATTAAAATTAGAGAAATTATTAGAAATTGCATTGTGACATGGGAGATAATTAAGAAATTTACAAAATTTCACTTCAAATCATTATTAAGAAAACATTTACCTCCATAGGACACTAAAATTCTGAAAATTGAAAAAGTACAACATTTTTATTTTTTAATATATTATTAATGCCCTTTCAATTTAAATGAAGTGAAAAGTATAA
The DNA here is from genome assembly GCA_023213295.1 of Bruguiera hainesii. Lineage (NCBI taxonomy): Eukaryota > Viridiplantae > Streptophyta > Magnoliopsida > Malpighiales > Rhizophoraceae > Bruguiera > Bruguiera hainesii. Next base: position 253,675 of record JAHOYR010006004.1, on the reverse strand, counting down.
TATTTGAATCTGTTAATTCAAAAGAAATACAAGTAATGCACTCAAATGAATAAAAGACACTTTAGTGGGTGAATATTATAAATTGGACTCCTAAATTTCAATGTTGGGTCAAGCATATATATCTAAAGGGAAGTGGGAAAACTTCTTATTACATTCCATTAAATTTGTTTTTTCTTAAGAAATATGTTTACAGACTAAAATTATAGAAATCATTAGAAATTGCATTGTGGCAAGGGAGATAATTAAGAAATTTATAAAATTTCAATTTAACTCATGATTAACAACACATTTATCCCCATAAGACTCTAAAATTCTGAAAAATGAAAAAATGCAATGTTTTGATTTTTTCAATATCTTGTTAATGTCCTTTCAATCTAAATGGAGTGAAAAGGATAATATTTGAATCTGTTAATTCAACAAAAATACAACGAATGGACTTAATTGAATAAAAAACACTTTAGTGGGAGAATATTATAAGTTGGAATCCAAAGTTTCAATGTTGGGTCAAGCATATATCTTTAGAAGGGAGTGGGAAAACCTTTTATTAAAGTCCATTAAATTTGTTTTTTCCTCAAAAATTTCTTTGAAAATCAAAATTATAGAAAGCATTGGAAATTGCATTGTGGCAAGGGAGATAATTCAGAAATTTACAAAATTTCACTTCAACATATTATTAAGAAAACATTTACCTCTATAAGACTCTAAAATTCTAAAAATTGAAAAACTACAATCTTTTGATTTTTTAATATATTGTTAATTCTCTTTCAATTTAAAGGGAGTGAAAAGCATAATATTAGAATCTGTTAATTCAACAAAAATACAGGAAATGGAGTCAGTTGAATAAAAGACATTTTAGTAGGTGAATATTATAAATTGGAATCCTAAGTTTCAATGTTGGGTCAAGCATATATCACTACAGCGGAGCCGGAAAACTTTTTATGCGAGTCCATTAAATTTGTTTGTTCTTAAGAAATATGTTTGCACACTAAATTTATAGAAATCATTAGAAATTGCATTATGACAAGGGAGATAATTAAGAAAGTTGTAAAATTTCAATTTAACTTATTATTAACAATACATTTATCCTTATAAGAATCTAAAAGTCTAAAAATTCTAAAAATACAGTGTTTTGATTTTTTTAATATATTGTTAGTGCCCTTTCAATTTAAATAGACTGAGAAAGATAATTTGAATCTGTTAATTCAACAAAAATATAAGGAATGGACTCAATTGAATAAAAAACGCTTTAGTGGGTGAATATTATAAATTGGAATCCTAAGGTTCAACATTAGGTCAAGCATATATCTTTATAGGGGAGTGAGAAAACTTCTTATTAGAGTCTATTAAATTTGTTCTCTCTTAAGAAATATGTTAGAAGACTAAAATTATCGAAATCATTAGAAATTGCATTGTGGCAAGGGAGATATCTTAGAAAATTACAAAATTTAGATTTAACTAATTATTAACAACACATTTATCCCTATAAGACTCTAAAATTCTGAAAAATAAAAAAATGCAATGTTTTGGTTTTTTTAATATATTGTTAATGCCCTTTCAATTTAAATAGAGTGAAAAGCATAATATTTGAATATGTTAATTCAATAGAAGTACAAGTATTGACCTCAAAAGAATAAAAAACACTTTAGTGGGTGAATATTATAAATTGGAATCCTATGCTTCAATGTAGGGTCAAGCATATATCTCTAGAGGGAAGTGAGAAAACTTCTTATTACATTCCATTAAATTTTCTTTTTCTTAATAAATATGTTTGCAGACTAAAATTATAGAAATCATTAAAAATTGCATTATGGCAAGGGAGATAACTTACAAATTTACAAAATTTAAATTCGATGGATTATTAACAACACATTTACACCTATAAGACTCTGAAATTCTGAAAAAAATGTATTGTTTTGATTTTTTTTTTAATATATTGTTAATTCCCTTTGAATCCAAAAAGAGTGAAAAGCATAATATTTGAATCTATTAATTCAACAAAAATACAAGGAATGAACTCAATTGAAAACAAAACACTTTAGTGGGTGAATATTATATGTTGGAATCCTAAGTTTCAAAGTTCGGTCAAGCATATATCTCTAGAGGGGAGTGGGAAAACCTTTTATTAGAGTTCATTAAATTTGTTTTTTTTAAGACATATCTTTGAAGATCAAAATTATGGAAATCATTAGAAATTGCATTGTGGCAAGGGAGATAATTAAGAAATTTACAAAATTTCTCTTCAACCCATTATTAAGAAAACATTTACCTCTATAGCACTGAAAAATTCTAAAAATTGAGAAAATGCAATGTTTTGATTTTTTAATATATTATTACTGCCCTTTCAATTTAAATGGAGTGAAAAGGATAATATTTGAATTTGTTAATTCAACAAAAATACAAGGAATGGACTGAATTGAATAAAAAACACTTTGGTGGGTGCATACTATATGTTGGAATCCTAAGTTTCAAAGTTGGGTCAAGCATATATCTCTAGAGGGGAGTGGGAAAACCTCTTATTAGAGTTCATTAAATTTGTTTTTTCTTAAGAAATATCTTTGAAGATCAAAATTATGGAAATCATTAGAAATTGCATTGTGACAAGGGAGATAATTAAGAAATTTACAAAATTTCTCTTCAACCAATTATTAAGAAAACATTTACCTCTGTAGCACTCAAAGATTCTGAAAATTGAAAAAATGCAATGTTTTGATTTTTTAATATATTGTTAGTGTCCTTTCAATTTAAATGGAGTGAAAAGGATAATATTTGAATCTGTTAATTCAACAAAAATACAAGGAATAGACTCAATTGAATAAAAAACACTTTAGTGGGTGAATATTATAAATTGGAATCCTAAGATTCAATGTTGTGTCAAGCATATATCTCTAGAGGAGAGTAGGAAAACTTCTTATTAGTGTCTATTAAATTTTTTTTTTCTTAATAAATATGTTTGCAAACTAAAATTATAGAAATCATTAAAAATTGCATTGTGCCAAGGGAGATAAGTTAGAAAATTACAAAATTTAAATTCAACTAATTATTAACAACACATTTATCCCTATAAGACTTTAAAATTTTGAAAAATAAAAAAATGCAAAGTTTTGATTTTTTTAATATATTGTTAATGCCCTTTCAATTTAAAAAGAGTGAAAAATATAATATTTGAATATGTTAATTCAACAGAAGTATAAGTAATGGATTCAAAAGAATAAAAAACAATTTAGTGGGTGAATATTATAAATTGGAATCCTAAGCTTCAATGTTGGGTCAAGCATTATATCTCTAGAGGGGAGTGGGAAAACCTCTTATTAAAGTCCAATAAATTTGTTTTTCCTTTAGAAATATCTTTGAAGTACAAAATTATAGAAATCATTAAAAATTGCATTATGGCAAGGGATATAATTAAAAAATTTACAAAATTTCACTTCAGCTCATTATTAAGAAAACATTTACCTCTATAAGACTCTAAAATTCTAAAAATTGAAAACAAGTAATATTTTGATTTTTTAATATATTGTTAATTCCCTTTCAATTTAAATGGAGTGAAAAGCGTAATAATAAAATCGGTTAATCCAACAAAAATATAGGAAATGGAGTCAATTGAATAAAAGATATTTTAGTGGGTGAATATTAGAAATTGCAATCTTAAATTTCAATGTTGGGTCAAGCATATATCTCTACAGTGAAGTCAGAAAACTTCTTATTAGAGTCTATTAAATTTGTTTGTTCTTAAGAAATATGTTTGCACACAAAAATTATAGAAATCATTAGAAATGGCATTGTGCCAAGGGGGATAACTTAGAAATTTACAAAATTTAAATTCAACTAATTATTAATAACACATTTACCCTATAAGACACTTAAATTCTGAAAAATTAAAAAATGCAATGTTTTCGATTTTTTTAATGTATTGTTAATGCCCTTTCAATCTAAAGGCAGTGAAAAGTATAATATTTGAATATGTTAATTCAACAAAAATACAAGTAATGGACTCGATTGAATAAAAACACTTTAGGGGGTGAATATTATAAGTTAGAATCCTATGTTTCAATGTTGGGTCAAGCATATATCTCTAGAGGGGAGTTGGAAAACTACTTATTAAATTCCATTAAATTTTTTTTTTCTTAAGAAATATCTTTGAAGATCAAAATTATAAAAATCATTAGAAATTGCATTGTGGCAAGGGAGATAATTAAGAAATTTACAAAATTTCACTTTAACCCATTATTAAGAAAACATTTACCTCCATAGCACTCTAAAATTCCAAAAATTGAAAAAATGCAATCTTTTGATTTGTTTAATATATTCTTAATTCCCTTTCAATTTAAAGGGAGTAAAAAGCATAATTTTTGAATTTGTTAATTAAACAAAAATCCAAGAAATGGAGTCAATTGAATAAAAGACACTTTAATGGGTGAATATTATAAATTGGAATCCTAAACTTCAATGTTGAGTCAAACAAATATATTTAGAGCAGAATCGGACAACTTCTTATTAAATTCCATTAAATTTGTTTTTTCTTAAAATATATGTTTGTAGACTAAAATTATAGAAATCATTAGAAATTGCATTGTGTCAATGGAGATAACTTAGAAATTTACAAAATTTAAATTCAATGGATTATTGACAATACATTTACTCCTATAAGATTCTAAAATTCTGAAAAATGAAAAATTGCAATGTTGTGATTTTTTCAATATATTTTTAATGCCCTTTCAATCTAAATGGAGTGACAAGCATATTATTTGAATCTGTTAATTTAACAAAGATACAAGTAATGGACTCAATTGAATAAAAAACACTTTAGTGTGTAAGTATTATAAATTGAAATCCTAAGCTTCAATGTTGGGTCAAGCATATATCTTTAGAGGGGAGTGGGAAAACTTCTTATTAGAGTCTATTAAATTTGTTTTTTCTTGGGAAATGTCTTTGCTAATCAAAATTATAGAAGTTATTAGAAATTGAATTGTGGCAAGGGAGATAATTAAGAAATTTACAAAATTTCACTTCAACCCATTATTAAGAAAACATTTACCTCTATAGCACACTAAAATTCTGAAAAAATAAAATGCAATGTTTTGATTTTTTTCAATATATTGTTAATGCCCTTTCAATCTAAATGGAGTGAAAAGGATAATATTTGAATATGTTAATTCCTCAAAGATACAAGTAAATATTATAAATTGGAATCCTAAGTTTCAATGTTGGGTCAAGCATATATCTTTAGAGAAGAGTGAGAAAACTTCTTACTAGAGTCCATTAAATTTTTTTTTTCTTAAGAAATATCTTTGCAGATCAAAATTATAGAAATCATTAGAAATTGCATTATGGCAAGGGAGATTATTAAGAAATTGACAAAATTTCACTTCAATATATTATTAAGAAAACATTTACCTCTCTAAGACTCTAAATTTCTGAAAAAAGAAAAAATGCAATGTTTTGATTTTTTAATATATTTTTAATGCTCTTTCAATTTAAGGGGATTAAAATGTATAATATTTGAATATGTTAATTCAACAAAAATACAGGGAACGGACTCAATTGAATAAAAAACACTTTAGTGGGTGAATATTATAAATTGAAATCCTAAACTTAAATGTTGGGTCAAGCATATATCTTTAGAGGGGAGAGGGAAAACTTCTTATTAGAGTCCATAAAATTTGTTTTATCTTAAGAAATATGTTTGTAGACTAAAATTATAGAAATCATTAGAAATTGCGTTGTGGCAAGGGAGATAACTTAGAAATTTACAAAATTTAAATTCAACTAATTATTAACAATAAATTTATCCCTATAAGACTCTAAAATTCTAAAAGAAGAAAAAATGTGATGTTTTGATTTTTTTCAATATATTGTTAATGCCCTTTCTTTTTAAATAGAGTGAAAAACATACTATTTGAATATGTTAATTCAAGAAAAATACAAGGAATGGACTTAATTAAATAAAAAACACTTTAGTGGGTGAATACTATAAATTGGAATCCTAAACTTCAATGTTGAGTCAAACATATATTTCTAGAGGGGTGGGGGAAAACTTCTTATTAGAGTCCCTCAAATTTGTTTTTTCTTAAGAAATATGATTACAGACCACAATTATAGAAATCATTAAAAAATGCATTATGGCAAGGGAGATAACTTAGAAATTTAGAAAATTTAAATTTAGTGGATTATTAACGACACATTTACCCCTATAAGACTCTAAAATTCTGAAAAATGAAAAAATGCAATGTTTTGAATTTTTTAATATATTGTTAATGCCCTTCCAATCTAAATGGAGTGAAAAGTATAATATTTGAATTTGTTAATTCAACAAAAATAAAAGTAATGGACTTAATTGAATAAAAAACACTTTAGTAGGTGAATATTATAAATTGGAATCCTAAACTTCAATGTTGGGTCAGGCATATATCTTTAGAGGGGAGTGGGAAAACTTATTATTAGAGTTCATTTAATTTGTTTTTTCTTAAGAAATATCTTTGCAGATCAAAATTATAAAAATCATTAGAAATTGCGTTGTGACAAGGGAGATAATTAAAAAATTTACAAAATTTCACTTCAACCCATTATTAAGAAAACATTGACCTCTATAGGACTCTAAAATTCTGATAATTGAAAAAATGCAATGTTTTAATTTTTTAATATATTGTTAATGTCCTTTCAATTTAAAGGGACTGAAAAGAAAAATATTTGAATATGTTAATTGAACAAAAATACAGGAAGGGAGTCAATTGAATAAAAGACGCTTTAGTGGGTGAATAATATAAATTGGAATCCTAAGCTTCAATGTTGGTGCAAGCATATATCTCTAGAGTGGAGTCAGAAAACTTCTTATTAGAGTCCATTAAATTTGTTTGTTCTTAAGAAATATGTTTGCAAACTAAAATTATAGAAATCATTAGAAATTGCATTATGGCAAGGGAGATAATGAAGAAATTTATGAAATTTCAATTTAACTCATTATTAACAACACATTTATCCTTAGAAGACTCAAAAATTCTGAAAGTTGAGAAAATGCAATGTTTTGATTTTTTAATATACTGTTAATGCCCTTTCAATTTAAATGCAATGAAAAGGATAATATTTGAATTTGTTAATTCAACAAAAATACAAGGAATGGACTCAATTGAATAAAAAACACTTTAGTGGGTCAATATTATAAATTGGAATCCTAAGCTTTAATGTTGGGTCAAGCATATATCTCTAGAGGGAAGTGGGAAAACTTCTTATTAGAGTCCATTAAATTTGTTGTTTCTAAACAAATATGTTTGCAGACTAAAATTACAAAAATCATTAGAAATTGCATTATGTTAAGGGAGATAAGTTAGAAATTTACAAAATTTAAATTTGACTAATTATTAATAACACATTTATCTCTATAAGACTATAAAATTCTAAAAAATAAAAAAAATGCAATGTTTTGATTTTTTTCAATATATTGTTACTGCCCTTTCAATTTAAATGGAGTGAAAAGTATAATATTTGAATATGTTAATTCAACAGAAATAAAAGTAATGGGCTGAATTGAATAACAAACACTTTAGTGAGTGAATATTATAAATTGGAATCTTAAACTTTAATGTTGGGTTATATCTCTAGAGGGGAGAGGAACAACTTCTTATGAGAGTCCATAAAATTTGTTTTTTCTTAAGAAATATGTTTGCTGATTAAAATTATGGAAAACATTAGAAATTGCATTGTGGCAAGGGAGATAACTTAGAAATTTACAAAATTTAAATTCAACTAATTATTAACAACACATTTATCCTTAAAAAATTGTAAACTTATGAAAAAAGAAAAATTGCAATGTTTTGATTTTTTTCAATATATTGTTAATGCCCTTTCAATTTAAATGGAGTGAAAAGCAAAATATTTGTATCTATTAGTTCAACAAAAATACAAGTAATAGACTGAATTGAATAAAAAACACTTTAGTGGGTGAATATTATAGATTGGAATCCTAAATTTAAAGGTTAGATCAAGCATATATCTCTAGAAGGGAGTGAGAAAACTTCTTATTAGACTTTATTAAATTTGTTTTTTCTTAAGAAACATCTTTACGTATCAAACTTATAGAAATCATTAGAAATTGCAATGTGGCAAGGGAGATGATTTAGAAATTCACAAAATTTCACTTTAACCCATTATTAAGAAAACATTCACCTCTATAGGACCTTTAAATTCTGAAAATTGAAAAAATACAATGTTTTGAGTTTTTAATATATTGTTAATGCCCTTTCATCTTAAAGGGAGTGAAAAGCATAATATTTCAATCTGGTAATTCAACAAAAATACAGGAAATGGAGTCAATTGAATAAAAGACACTTTTGTGGGTGAATATTATAAATTGGAATCCCAAGTTTCAATGTTGCGTTAAGCATGTATCTCGAAAGGGGAGTCAAAAAATTTCTTATTAGAGTCCATTAAATTTGTTTGTTCTTAGGAAATATGTTTGCACAATAAAATTATAAAAAACATTAGAAATTGCATTGTGGCAAGGGAGATAATTAAGAAATTTATAAAATTTCAATTTAACTCATTATCAACAACACATTTATCCCTATAAGACTCTAAAATTTTGAAAATTGAAAAAATGTAATGTTTTGATTTTTTAATATATTGTTAGTGCCCTTTCAATTTAAATGGATTGAAAAGGATAATATTTGAATATGTTAATTCAACAGAAGTATAAGTAATGGATTCAAAAGAATAAAAAACAGTTTAGTGGGTGAATATTATAAATTGGAATCCTAAGCTTCAATGTTGGGTCAAGCATTATATCTCTAGAGGGGAGTGGGAAAACCTCTTATTAAAGTCCAATAAATTTGTTTTTCCTTTAGAAATATCTTTGAAGTACAAAATTATAGAAATCATTAGAAATTGCATTGTGGCAAGGGAGATAACTTAGAAATTTACAAAATTTAAATTCAACTAATTATTAATAACACATTAATCTCTATAAGACTCTAAAATTCTAAAAAATAAAAAAATACAATGTTTTGATTTTTTTTAATATATTGTTAATGCCCTTTTAATTTAAATGGAGTGAAAGGTATAATATTTGAAGTTGTTAATTCAACAGAAATAAAAGTAATGGACTGAATTGAATAAAAAACACTTTAGTGGGTGAATATTATAAGTTGGAATCCAAAGTTTAAATGTTGGGTTAAGCATATATCTTTAGAGGGGAGTGGGAAAACCTTTTATTAAAGTCCATTAAATTTGTTTTTTCTTCAGAAATATCTTTGAAAATCAAAATTATAGAAAGCATTAGAAATTGCATTGTGGCAAGGGAGATAATTAAGAAATTTACAAAATTTCACTCCAACACATTATTAAGAACATTTGCCTCTATAGGACTCTAAAATTCTGAAAATTGAAAAAATGCAATCTTTTGATTTTTTTTAATATATTGTTAATTCTCTGTTAATTTAAAGGGAGTGAAAAGCATAATATTAGAATCTATTAATTCAACAAAAATATAGGAAATGGAGTCAGCTGAATGAAAGACATTTTAGTAGGTGAATATTATAAATTGGAATCCTAACTTTCAATGTTGGGTCAAGCAATATCACTACAACGGAGCCAAAAAACTTTTTATTAGAGTCCGTTAAATTTGTTTGTTCTTAAGAAATATGTTTGCACACTAAAATTGTAGAAATCATTAGAAATTGCATTGTGGTAAGGGAGATAATTAAGAAAGTTATAAAATTTCAATTTAACTTATTATTAACAACACATTTATCCTTATAAGAATCTAAAATTCTGAAAATTGAAAAAATGCAATGTTTTGATTTTTTTAATATATTGTTAGTGCCCTTTCAATTTCAATAGTTTGAGAAAGATAATATTTGAATATGTTAATTCAACAAAAATATAAGGAATGGACTCAATTGAATAAAAAACACTTTAGTGGGTGAATATTATAAATTGGAATCCTAAGTTTCAACGTTGGGTCAAACATATATCTCTAGAGAGGAGTGGGAAAACTTATTATTAGAGTCCATTAAATTTGTTTTTTCTTAAGAAATATGTTAGAAGACTAAAATTATCGAAATCATTGGAAATTGCATTGTGGCAAGGGAGATAACTTAGAAAATTACAAAATTTAAATTCAACTAATTATTAACAACACATTTATCCCTATAAGACTCTAAAATTTTGAAAAATAAAAGAATGTAATGTTTTGATTTTTTTAATATATTGTTAATGCCCTTTCAATTTAAATAGAGTGAAAGGTATAATATTTGAATATGTTAATTCAACAGAAGTACAAGTAATGACCTCAAAAGAATAAAAAACAGTTTAATGGGTGAATATTATAAATTGGAATTCTATGCTTCAACGTAGGGTCAAGCATATATCTCTAGAGGGAAGTGGGAAAACTTCTTATTACATTCTATTAAATTTTTTTTTCTTAAGAAATATATTTGCAGACTTAAATTATAGAAATCATTAGAAATTGCATTGTGGCAAGGGAGATAACTTACAAATTTACAAAATTTAAATTCGACGGATTATTAACAACACATTTACTCCTATAAGACTCTAAAATTCTGAAAAATGAAAAAATGCAATGTTTTGATCTTTTTAATATATTATTAATTGCATTTCAATCTAAATGGAGTGAAAAACGTAATATTTGAATATGTTAATTCAACAAAAATACAAGAAATGGGCTCAATTGAATAAAAAAACACTTTAGTGGGTGAATATTACAAGTTGGAATCCAAGGTTTCAATGTTGGGTCAAGCATATATCTTTAGAGGGTAGTGGGAAAACCTCTTATTAAAGTCGATTAGATTTGTTTTTTCTTAAGAAATATCTTTGAAAATCAAAATTATAGAAAGCATTAGAAATTGTATTGTGGTAAGAGAGATAATTAAGAAATTTACAAAATTTATTTTCAACCCATTATTAAGAAAACATTTGCTGCTATAAGATTCTGAAATTTATAAAATTTCACTTCAGCCCATTATTAAGAAAACTTTTACCTCTATAAGACTCTAAAATTCTGAAAATTGAAAACAAGTAATGTTTTGATTTTTTGATATATTGTTAATTCCCTTTCAATTTAAAGGGAGTGAAAAACATAATAATTGAATCGGTTAATCCAGCAAAAATACAGGAAATGGAGTCAATTGAATAAAAGATATTTTAGTAGGTGAATATTATAAATTGCAATCTTAAATTTCAATGTTGGGTCAAGCATATATCTCTAGAGCGTAGTCGGAAAACTTCTTCTTAGAGTCCATTAAGTTTGTTTGTTCTTAAGAAATATGTTTGCACACTAAAATTATAGAAATCATTAGAAATTGCATTATGCCAAGGGGGATAACTTAGAAATTTACAAAATTTAAATTTAACTAATTATTAATAACACATTTACCCTCTAAGACACTTAAATTCTGAAAAATTAAAAAATGCAATGTTTTTTATTTTTTTAATGTATTGTTAATGCCTTTTCAATCTAAAGGCAGTGGCATAATATTTGAATATGTTTGAAGTTCCCAACTTCACTGTACGATCTACTAGTTTGTGATACTGAGAGAGGGGTGAATCAGTATCACCACAATTCGCAATTCGCAGGAAAGTGAACAACTTCAATCTCTTCTTAAAAGCGAACTCTTTCTCAGATTCGACTAAGGTAGATCTATTGCTACCTACTAATCACAATAGTCCCCAAAGTCACCTTTCAGACACCTTGCCTAATAGACAATTCGGATGTTCTTGTTTAGGTCTTCGTTAGGTTATGGGTTGGCTGATACTTTAGCTGCGTTCACAACTCAATTCAAAACACAGAACTTAAAGCAAATTAAGGACACACGAGATTTACGTGGTTCCGTCAATGTGACGTACATCCACGGTGGTAGGGACTCTCCTTTACCGAGACTATCCACTATACTTAAGAATTCTAATTACAATGGATGTCTTAATCTTCGGCTCCTTTCACTATTGCAATTACTAAGTAAGTACAATACAAAGAGTGTCATTTACTGTGTCTACCCTTCTTCTAGCTTGTCTTGCCTCTGTTGAATTGAAAGGCTGTTCCACTGCCGCTTAGAAGTTCACCGCAACGCTCTCTAACCTCTCTTGAAGAAATCTGGAAATATGTTGAGTTCTTTCCGATGCTTCGCTGAATTCCTTCTCTAGGTTGTTTCACACAAATCCTGCTTTCACCGTCTCATGGTTTCACAGCTTGCACTCAAGCTTCTGGTCTGCCGTTTCACGTCTCACAGCCTGCCCCACGCTTCTGATCAGTCACACCGTTGCATGTTCTGGTCTCACACTTCTGGTCTGCTATTTCACGTCTCTCGGCCTACCTCATGCTTCTAGTCTGCTGTCTTCTCTTCTGGGTGGTCTCACGGATACTAGGTCTGCTGTCTTCTCTTCCGGGTGGTCTGTTTCTTATTTCTCCTCTTGCTGGTTGTGCGTTTCTGGTTTATTTACAGGATGTGTTTCTGGTTTGCTTGCAGGAGGCGTTTCTGGTTTGCTTGCAGGATGTGTTTCTGGTTTGCTTGCAGGAGGCGTTTCTGGTTTGCTTGCAGGATGTGTTTCTGGTTTGCTTGCAGGAGGCGTTTCTGGTTTGCTTGCAGGACGTGCTTCTGGTTTGCTTTCCTGGTGGTGACGTTTCTGGTTTGCTCTCCCGGTGGTGACATTTCTGGTTTGCTCTCCTGGTGGTGTCGTTTCTGGTTTGCTCTCCCGGTGGTATCATTTATGATCTCTTGCCGTTTTGCTCTCTCTTCCTTTTGGCCGGTTGTTGTAGGGTTGCTGTTTATTCAATTGTGTTGGCCCTCTACCCTAGTTTTGTCTTCCAAGGCCTTTATATACTCTCTTCCATGAAACCCTAATAGGGCTTACATGGCGGATTTACATTCTTGCCCTTACACGGCGGATTTACTTTCTTGCCCTTCCATGTGACTTTACTGCCCTTCCATTTGACTTTACTCTCTTGCACACTTAACCCTAGTTGACAACAATTACAACCCATACAAGGTTGTGGGAACAACAATGTTAATTCAACAGAAATACAAGTAATGGACTCAATTGAATAAAAACACTTTAGGGGGTGAATATTATAAGTTAGAATCCTATGTTTCAATGTTGGGTCAAGCATATATCTCTAGAGGGGAGTTGGAAAACCACTTATTAAATTCAATTTAACTTATTATTAACAACACATTTATCCTTATAAGAATCTAAAATTCTAAAAATTGAAACAATGCAATATTTTGATTTTTTCAATATATTGTTAGTGCCCTTTCAATTTAAATAGAGTGAGAAAGATAATATTTGAATATGTTAATTCAACAAAAATATAAGGAATGGACTCAATTGAATAAAAAACACTTTAGTGGGTGAATATTATAAATTGGAATCCTAAGTTTCAACGTTGGCTCAAGTATATATCTCTAGAAGGGAGTGGGAAAACTTCTTATTAGAGTCCATGAAATTTGTTTTTTCTTAAGAAATATGTTAGCAGACTAAAATTATTGAAATCATTAGAAATTGCATTGTGGCAAGGGAGATAACTTAGAAAATTACAAAATTTAGATTCACCTAATTATTAACAACACATTTATCCCTATAAGACTCTAAAATTCTAAAAAATAAAAAAATGCAATGTTTTGATTTTTTTAATATATTGTTAATAACCTTTCAATTTAAATGGAGTGAAAAGCATAATATTTGAAGATGTTAATTCAACAGAAGTACAAGTAATGACCTCAAAAGAATAAAAAACACTTTAGTGGGTGAATATTATAAATTGGAATCCTATGCTTCAATGTAAGGTCAAGCATATATCTCTAGAGGGGAGTGAGAAAACTTCTTATTAAATTCCATTAAATTTGTTTTTTCTTAAGAAATATGTTTGCAGACTAGAATTATAGAAATGATTAGAAATTGCATTGTGGCAAGGGAGATAACTTAGAAATTTACAAAATTTAAATTCAACAGATTATTAACAACACGTTTACACCTATAAGACTCTGAAATTCTGAAAAATGAAAAATGCATTATTTTGATTTTTTTTTAATATATTGTTAATACCCTTTGAATCCAAATAGAGTGAAAAGCATAATATTTGAATATATTAATTCAACAAAAATACAAGGAATGAACTCAATTGAATAAAAAACACTTCAGTGGGTGAATATTATATGTTGGAATCCTAAGTTTCAAAGTTGGGTCAAGCATATATCTCTAGAAGGGAGTGGGAAAACCTCTTATTAGAGTTCATTAAATTTGTTTTTTCTTAAGAAATATCTTTGAAGATCAAAATTATGGAAATCATTAGAAATTGCATTGTGGCAAGGGAGATAATTAAGAAATTTACAAAATTTCTCTTCAACCCATTATTAAGAAAACATTTAACTTTATAGCACTCAAAAATTTTGAAAATTGAGAAAATGCAATGTTTTGATTTTTTAATAAATTGTTAATGTCCTTTCAATTTAAATGGAGTGAAAAGGATAATATTTGAATCTGTTAATTCAACAAAAATACAAGGAATGGACACAATTAAATAAAAAACACTTTGGTGGGTGCATATTATATGTTGGAATCCTAAGTTTCAAAGTTGGGTCAAGTATATATCTCTAGAGGGGAGTGGGAAAACCTCTTAATAGAGTTCATTAAATTTGTTTTTTCTTAAAAAATATCTTTAAAGATCAAAATTATGGAAATCATTAGAAATTGCATTGTGACAAGGGAGATAATTAAGAAATTTATAAAATTTCTCTTCAACCAATTATTAAGAAAACATTTACCTCTATAGCACTCAAAGATTCTGAAAATTGAAAAAATGCAATATTTTGATTTTTTAATATATTGTTGGTGCCCTTTCAATTTAAATGGAGTGAAAAGGATAATATTTGCATCTGTTAATTCAACAAAAATACAAGGAATGGACTCAATTGAATAAAAAAACACTTTAGTGGGTGAATATTATAAATTGGAATCCTAAGATTCAATGTTGTGTCAAGCTTATATCTCTAGAGGAGAGTGGGAAAACTTCTTATGAGAGTCCATTAAATTTGTTTTTTCTTAATAAATATGTTTGCAGACTAAAATTATAAAAATCATTAGAAATTGCATTGTGCCAAGGGAGATAAGTTAGAAAATTACAAAATTTAAATTCAACTAATTATTAACAACACATTTATCCCTATAAGACTTTAAAATTCTGAAAAAAAAAATGCAGAGTTTTCACTTTTTTCATATATTGGTAATGCCCTTTCAATTTAAAAGGAGTGAAAAATATAATATTTGAATCTTATGTTTCAATGTTGAGTCAAGCATATATCTCTAGAGGAGAGTTGGAAAACCACTTATTAAATTCCATTACATTTGTTTTTTCTTAAGAAATATCTTTAAAGATCAAAATTATAGAAATCATTAGAAATTGCATTGTGGCAAGGGAGATAACTTACAAATTTACAAAATTTAAATTCGACGAATTATTAACAACACATTTACTCCTATAAGACTCTAAAATTCTGAAAAATGAAAAAATGCAATGTTTTGATCTTTTTAATATATTGTTAATGTCATTTCAATCTAAATGGAGTGAAAAGCATAATATTTGAATCTATTAATTCAACAACAATACAAGGAATGGGCTCAATTGAATAAAAAAACACTTTAGTGGGTGAATATTACAAGTTGGAATCCAAGGTTTCAATGTTGGGTCAAGCATATATCTCTAGAAGGGAGTGGGAAAACCTCTTATTAAAGTCCATTAGATTTGTTTTTTCTTAAGAAATATCTTTGAAAATCAAAATTATAGAAATCATTAGAAATTGCATTGTGGCAAGAGAGATAATTAAGAAATTTACAAAATTTATTTTCAACCCATTATTAAGAAAACATTTGCCGCTATAGGATTCTAAAATTCTAAAAATTCAAAAAATGTATAATATTTGAATATGTTAATTCAACAAAAATACAAGGAACGGACTCAATTGAATAAAAAACACTTTAGTGGGTGAATATTATAAATTGGAATCCTAAGCTTCAATGTTAGGTCAAGCATATATTTTTAGACGGGAGTGGGAAAACTTCTTATTAGAGTCCATTAAATTTGTTATTTCTTAGGAAATGTCTTTGCTAATCAAAATTATAGAAGTTATTAGAAATTGAATTGTGGCAAGGGAGATAATTAAGAAATTTACAAAATTTCACTTCAACCCATTATTAAGGAAACATTTACCTCTATAGCACTCTAAAATTCTGAAAAAAGAAAAAATGCAATGTTTTAATTTTTTTTTCAATATATTGTTAATGCCCTTTCAATCTAAATGGAGTGAAAAGGATAATATTTGAATATGTTAATTCATCAAAGATAAAAGTAAATATTATAAATTGGAATTCTAAGCTTCAATGTTGGATCAAGCATATATCTCTAGAGGGGAGTGAGAAAACTTCTTACTAAAGTCCATTAAATTTGTTTTTTCTTAAGAAATATCTTTGCAGATCAAAATTATAGAAATCATTAGAAATTGCATTATAGCAAGGGAGATTATTAAGAAACTTACAAAATTTCACTTCAATACATTATCAAGAAAACATTTACCTCTCTAAGACTCTAAATTTCTGAAAAAAGCAATTTTCATTTTTTAATATAATTTTAATGCCTTTTCAATTTAAGGGGACTAAAAAGCATAATATTTGAATATGTTAATTCAACAAAAATACAAGGAATGGACTCAATTGAATAAAAAACACTTTAGTGGGTGAATATTATAAATTGGAATCCTAAACTTCAATGTTGGGTCAAGCATGTATCTCTAGAGGGGAGAGGGAAAACTTTTTATTAGAGTCCATAAAATTTGTTTTATCTTAAGAAATATCTTTGTAGAGTAAAATTATAGAAATCATTAGAAATTGCATTGTGGCAAGGGAGATAACTTAGAAATTTACAAAATTTAAATTCAACTAATTATTAACAACACATTTATCCCTATAAGACTCTAAAATTCTGAAAAAAAAAAGTGATGTTTTGATTTTTTCAAAATATTGTTAATGCCCTTTCTATTTAAATGGAGTGAAAAGCATACTATTTGAATATGTTAATTCAACAAAAATACAAGAAATGGACTTGAATGAATAAAAAACACTTTAGTGGGTGAATACTATAAATTGAAATTCTAAACTTCAATGTTGGGTTAAACACATATTTCTAGAGGGGAGTGGGAAAACTTCTTATTAGAGTCCCTTAAATTTGTTTTTTCTTAAAAAATATGTTTGCAGACCAAAATTATATAAATCATTAGAAATTGCATTGTGGCAAGGGAGATAACTTAGAAATTTAGAAAATTTAAATTTAGTGGATTATTAACGACACATTTACCCCTATAAGACTCTAAAATTCTGAAAAATGAAAAAATGCAATGTTTTGATTTTCTTAATATATTGTTAATGCCCTTCCAATCTAAATGAAGTGAAAAATATAATATTTAAATATGTTAATTCAAAAAAAAATACAAGTAATGGACTTAATTGAATAAAAAACACTTTAGTAGATGAATATTATAAATTGGAATCCTAAACTTTAATGTTGGGTTGGGCATATATGTTGAGAGGGGTGTGAGAAAACTTATTATTAGAGTTCATTTATTTTGTTTTTTCTTAAGAAATATCTTTGTAGATCAAAATTATAGAAATCATTAGAAATTGTGTTGTGACAAGGGAGATAATTAAAAAATTTACAAAATTTCACTTCAACCTATTATTAAGAAAACATTTTCCTCTATAGGATTCTAAAATTCTGATAATTGAAAAAAAATGCAATGTTTTAATTTTTTAATATATTGTTAATGTCCTTTCAATTTAAAAGGACTAAAAAGCAAAATATTTGAATATGTTAATTGAATAAAAATACAGGAAAAGGAGTCAATTGAATAAAAGACGCTTTAGTGGGTGAATAATATAAATTGGAATCCTAAGTTTCAATGTTGGTTCAAGCATATATCTCTAGAGTGGAGTCAGAAACTTTCTTATTAGAATCCATTAAATTTGTTTGTTCTTAAGAAATATGTTTGCAAACTAAAATTATAGAAATCATTAGAAATTACATTGTGGCAAGGAAGATAATTAAGAAATTTATGAAATTTCACTTTAACTCATTATTAACAACACATTTATCCCTAGAAGACTCAAAAATTCTGAAAGTTGAAAAAATACAATGTTTTGATTTTTTTAATATACTGTTAATGCCCTTTCAATTTAAATGCAATGAAAAGGATAATATTTGAATTTTTTAATTCAACAAAAATACAAAGAATGGACTCAATTGAATAAAAAACACATTAGTGGGTCAGTATTATAAATTGGAATCTTAAACTTCAATGTTGGGTCAAGCATAAATCTTTAGAGGGAAGTGGGAAAACTTCTTATTTGAGTCCATTAAATTTGTTGTTTCTAAAATAATATGTTTGCAGACTAAAATTACAAAAATTATTAGAAATTGCATTGTGGCAAGGGAGATAAGTTAGAAATTTACAAAATTTAAATTCAACTAATTATTAATAATACATTTATCTCTATAAGACTTTAAAATTCTGAAAAATAAAAAAATGCAATGTTTTGATTTTTTTTAATATATTGTTAATTCCCATTCAATTTAAATGGAGTGAAAAGTATAATATTTAAATTTGTTAGTTCAACAAAAATACAAGTAATGGACTCAATTGAATAAAAAACACTTTAGTGGGTGAATATTATAAATTGGAATTCTAAGCTTAAATGTTGGATCAAGCATATATCTCTAGAGGGGAGTGGGAAAACTTCTTATTAGAGTTTATTAAATTTTTTTTCTCTTAGGAAACATCTTTACAGATCAAAATTATAGAAATCATTAGAAATTGCAATGTGGCAAGGGGGGATAATTTAGAAATTCACAAAATTTCACTTTAACCCATTATTAAGAAAACACTTACCTCTATAGGACTCTTAAACTCTGAAAATTGAAAAAATGTAATATTTTGATTTTTTAATATATCGTTAATGCCCTTTCAATTTAAAGGGAGTGAAAAGTATAATATTTGAATCTGTTAATTCAACAAAAATATAGGAAATGGAGTCAATTGAATAAAAGACAATTTTGTGGGTGAATATTATAAATTGGAATCCCAAGTTTCAATGTTGCGTTTAGCATGTATCTCGAGAGTGGCGTCGAAAAATTTCTTATTAGTGTCCATTGAATTTGTTTGTTCTTAAGAAATATGTTTGCACACTAAAATTATAGAAATCATTAGAAATTGTATTGTCCAAGGGAGATAATTGAGAAATTTATAAAATTTCAATTTAACTTATTATTAACAACACATTTATCCCCATAAGACTCTAAAATTCTGAAACTTGAAAAAATGCAATGTTTTGATTTTTTAATATACTATTAGTGCCCTTTCAATTTAAATGGATTGAAAAGGATAATATTTGAATCTGTTAATTCAACAAAAATACAAGGAATGGACTCAATTGAATAAAAAATACTTTAGTAGGTGAATATTATAAATTGGAATCCTTAGATTCAATGTTGTGTCAAACATATATCTCTAGAGGGGAGTGGTAGAACTTCTTATTAGAGTCCATTAAATTTGTTTTTTCTTAAGAAATATCTTTCTAGATCAAAATTATAGAACTCATTAGAAATTGCATTGTGGCAAGGGAGATTATTAAGAAATTTACAAAATTTCACTTCAACCCATTATTAAGAAAACATTTAACTCTATAGGACTTTAAAATTCTAAAAATTAAAAAAATCCAATGTTTTAGTGAGTGAATATTATAAATTGGAATCTGAAACTTCAATATTGGGTCAAGCATATATCTTTAGAGGGGATTCGGAAAACTTCTTATTAGGGTCCATTAAATTTGTTTGTGCTTAAGAAATATGTTTGCACTCTAAAATTATATAAATCATTATAAATTGCATTGTGACAAGGGAGATAACTTAGAAATTTAAAAAATTTAAATTCAGCTAATTATTAACAACACATTTATTCCTATAAGACTCTAAAATTATGAAAAAAGAAAAAATGCAATGTTTTGATTTTTTTCAATATATTGTTGATGCCCTTTCAATCTAAATAGAGTGAAAAGTAATATTTGAATCAGTTAATTCAACAAAGATACAAGTAATGGACTCAATAGAATAAAAAACACTTTAGTGGGTAAATATTATAAATTGGAATCCTAAGTTTCAATGTTGGGTCAAGCATATATCTCTATAGGGAAGTGGTAAAACTTCTTATTAGAGGTCATTAAATTTGTTTTTTCTTAAGAAATATCTTTCTAGATCAAAATTATAGAAATCATTAGAAATTGCATTGGGGCAAGGGAGATTATTAAGAAATTTACAAAATTTCACTTTAACCCATTATTAAGAAAACATTTAACTCTATAGGACTTTAAAATTCGAAAAATTTAAAAAATCCAATGTTTTAGTGGGTGAATATTATAAATTGGAATCCAAAACTTCAATGTTGGGTCAATCATATATCTCTAGAGGGGATTCGGAAAACTTCTTATTAGGGTCCATTAAATTTGTTTGTGCCTAAGAAATATGTTTGCACTCTAAAATTATAGAAATCATTATAAATTGCATTGTGGCAAAGGAGATAACTTAGAAATTTACAAAATTTAAATTCAGCTAATTACTAACAACACATTTATCCCCATAAGACTCTAAAATTCTGAAAAAAGAAAAATGCAATGTTTCGATTTTTTTCAATATATTGTTAATGCCCTTTCAATTTAAATGGAGTGAAAAGCATAATATTTGAATATGTTAATTCAACATAAATACAAGTAATAGACTCAATTGAATAAAAAATACTTTATTGGGTGAATATTATAAATTGGAATTCTAAGTTTCAACGTTGGGTTAAACATATATCTTTAGAGGGGAGTGGCAAAACTTATTAAAGTCCATTATACTTGTTTTTTCTTAAGAAATATGTTTACATAATGAAATTATAGGAATCATTAGAAATTGCATTGTGGCAAGGGACATAACATAGAAATTTACAAAATCTAAATTCAACGAATTATTAACAACACATTTATCCTTATAAGACTCTAAAATTCTGAAAAATAAAAAAATGTAATGTTTTGATTTTTTTCAATATATTGTTAATGCCCTTTCAATTTAAATTGAGCGAAAAGTATAATATTTGAATCTGTTAATTCAACAGAAGTACAAGTAATGGACTCAATTGGATAAAAAACACTTTAGTGAGTGAATATTATAAATTGGAATCCTATACTTCAATGTTGGGTCAAGCATATATCTCTAAAGGGGAGTGGAAAAACTTCTTATTAGAGTCCATTAAATTTGTTTTTTCTTAAAAAATATGTTTGCAGACTAAAATTATAGAAATATTTAGAAATTGCATTGTGGCAAGAAGGATAATTAAGAAATTTACAAATTTTGACTTCAACTTATTATTAAGAACACATATACCCCTATAGGACTCTAAAATTCTGAAAATTGAAAAAATGCAATGTTGTGATTTTTTAATATATTCTTAATGCCCTTTCAATTTAAAGGGAGTGAAAAGTATAATATTTGAATATGTTAATTCAATAAAAATACAAGGAATGGACTCAATTGAATAAAAACCAATTTAGTGGGTGAATATTATAAATTGGAATCCTAAGTTTCAATGTTGGGTCAAGTATATATCTTTAGAGTGGAGTGGAAAAACTTCTTATTAGAGTCGATTGCATTTGTTTTTTCTTAAGAAATCTCTTTGCAGACTAAAATTATAGAAATTATTAGAAATTAGATTGTGGTAAGGGAGATAATTAAGAAATTTACAAAATTTCCCTTCAACCCATTATTAAGAAAACAGTTACCTCTATAGGAGTCAAAAATTCTGAAAATTGCCAAAATGCAATGTTTTGATTTGTTAATATATTGTTAATGCCCTTTCAATTCAAAGGGAGTGAAAAGCATAATTGTTGAATCTGTTAATTACACAAAAATACAAGGAATGGACTCTATTGAATAAAAGCCACTTTAGTGGGGGAATATTATAAATTAGAATCCTAAGATTTAATGTTGGGTCAAGCATATATCTCTAGAGGGGAGTGGAAAAAACTTATTAGAGTCGATTGCATTTGTTTTTTCTTAAGAAATCTGTTCTCAGACTAAAATTATAGAAATCATTAGAAATTACATCGTGGCAAGGGAGATAATTAAGAAATTTACAAAATTTGGCTTCAACCGTTTATTAAGAAAACATTTACCCCTATAAGATTTTAAAATTTTGAAAATTGAAAAAATGCAATGCTTTGACTTGTTAATATATTATTAATGCCCTTTCAATTTAAAGGGAGTAAAAAGCATAATATTTGAATTTGTTAATTCAACAAAAATACAAGAAATGGACAAAATTGAATAAAAGCCACTTTAGTGGGCGAATATTATAAATTGGAAACTTAAGCTTTAATGTTGGGTCAAGCATTTATCTCTAGAAGGGATTGGGAAAACTTCTTATTAGAGTCCATTGCATTTATTTTTTCTTAAAAAGTATGTTTGTAGATTAAAATTATAGAAATCATTATAAATTGCATTGTGACATGGGAGATAATTAAGAAATTTACAAAATTTCACTTTAACTCATTATTAAGAACACTTTTATACTTATAAGACTCTACAATTCTAAAAATTGAAACAATGCAATGTTTTGATTTTTTTAATATATTGTTAATGCCCTTTCAATTTAAATGGAGTGAAAAGCATAATATTTGAATTTGTTAATTCAACAAAAATACAAGGAATGGACTCAATTGAATAAAAACCACTTTAGTAGGTGAATATTATAAATTGGAATCCTAAGTTTCAATGTTAGGTGAAGCATATATCTCTAGAGGAGAGTGGGAAACTTCTTATTGGAGTCCATTAAATTTGTCTTTTCTCAAGAATATGTTTGCAGATTAAAATTATAGAAATCTTTAGAAATTGCAATGTGGTAAGGGAGATAATTAAGAAATTTATAAAATTTCAATTTACCTCATTATTAACAACACATTTATTCCTATAAGATTTTAAAATTCTGAAAATTGAAAAAATGCAATGTTTTGAATTTTTTAGTATATTGTTAGTGCCCTTCCAATTTAAATGAAGTGAAAAGTATAATATTTGAATTTATTAATTCAACAAAAATACAAGGAATGGACTCAATTGAAGAAAAAACACTTTAGTGGGTGAATATTATAAATTAGAATCGTAAGTTTTAATATTGGGTCAAGCATATATCTCTATAGGGGAGTAGGAAAACTTTTTATTAGAATTCATTAAATTTGTTTTTTCTTAAAAAATATGTTTGCAGACTAAAATTATAGAAATCAATAGAAATTGCATTATGGCAAGGGAGATATTTGAGAAATTTACAAAATTTAAGTTCAACTAATTATTAACAACACATTTATCCTTATAAGACTAAAATTCTAAAAGATGAAAAAATGCAATATTTTAATTTTTTTAATATATTGTTAATGCCCTTTCAATATTATAAGTTGGAATCCTAAGTTTCAATATTTGGTCAAGCATATATCTCTTGAGGGGAGTGGGAAAACCTCATATTAGAGTCCACGAAATTTCTTTTTTCTTAAAAAATATCTTTGAAGATCAAAATTATAAAAATCATTAGAAATTGTATTGTGGCAAGGGAGATAATTAAGAAATTTACAAAATTTCACTTCAACCCATTGTTAAGAAAACATTTACCTCCATAGGACTCTAAAATTCTGAAAATTGAAAAATTGAGATGTTTTGATTTTTTTTCATATATTGTTAATGCCCTTTCAATTTAAAGGGAGTGAAAAGCATAATATTTGAATCTATTAATTGAACAAAAATACAAGAAATGGAGTTAATGAATAAAAGACACTTTTGTGGGTGAATATTATAAATTGGAATCCTAAGCTTCAATGTTGAGTCAAGTATATATCTCTACAACAGAGTCGGAAAACTTCTTATTAGAGTCCATTAAATTTGTTTGTTCTTGACAAATTTGTTTGCATACTAAAATTATGGATATCATTAAAAATTACATTGTAGCCATGGAGATAATTAAGAAATTTATAAAATTTCAATTTAACTCATTATTAACAACACATTTATCCCTATAAGACCCTAAAATTCTGAAAATTGAAAAAATGCAATGTCTTGATTTCTTTAGTATATTGTTAGTGCCCTTCCAATTTAAATGGAGTGAAAAGCATAATATTTGAATATGTTAATTCAACAAAAATACAAGGAATGGACTCAATTGAATAAAAAACACTTTAGACGGTGAATATTATAAATTGGAATCCTAAGTTTCAATGTTGGGTCAAGCATATATCTCTAGAGGGGTGTGGGAAAACCTCTTATTAAAGTCCATTAAATTTGTTTTTCCTGAAGAAATATGCTTGTAGACTAAAATTATTGAAATCTTTAGAAATTGCATTATGGTAGGGGAGATAACCTAGAAATTTACAAAATTTAAATTCAACTAATTATTAACAACACATTTACCCTTATAACACTCTTAAATTCTGAAAAGTGATAAAATGCAATGTTTTGCATTTTTTTAATATATTGTTAATGCCCTTTTAATCTAAATGGAGTAAAAAGTATAATATTTGAATCTGTTAATTCAATAAAAATACCAGGAATGGACTCAATTGAATAAAAAAACACTTAGTGGGTGAATATTATAAGTTGGAATCCTAAGTTTCAATGTTGAGTCCAGCATATATCTCTAGAGGGGAGTGGGAAAATCTCGTATTAGAGTCCACAAAATTTGTTTTTTCTTAAGAAATATCTTTGAAGATCAAAATTATAAAAATCATTAGAAATTGTATTGTAGTAAGGGAGATAATTAAGAAATTTATAAAATTTCACTTCAACCCATTGTTAAGAAAACATTTACCCCTATAGGACTCTAAAATTCTGAAAATTGAAAAATTGTAATGTTTTGATTTTTTTCATATATTGTTAATGCACTTTCAATTTAAATGGAGTGAAATGCATAATATTTGAATATGTTAATTGAACAAAAATACAAGAAATGGAGTCAATGAATGATAGACACTATTGTGGGTGAATATTATAAATTAGAATCCTGAACTTCAATGTTGGGTCAAGCATATATCTCTAAAACAGAGTCGAAAAACTTCTTAATAGAGTCCATTAAATTTGTTTGTTCTTGACAAATATGTTTGCACACTAAAATTATAGAAATCATTAGAAATTGCATTGTAGCAAGGGAGATAATTAAGAAATTTATAAAATTTCAATTTAACTCATTATTAACAACAAATTTATCCCTATAAGACTCTAAAATTTTGAAAATTTAAAAAATGCAATGTTTTGATTTTTTAATATGTTGTTAGTGCCCTTCCAATTTAAATGGAGTGAAAAGGATAATATTTGAATATGTTAATTCAACAAAAATTCAAGGAATGGGCTCAATTGAATAAAAAACACTTTAGTGGGTGAATATTATAAATTGGAATCCTAAACTTCAATGTTGGGTCAAGCATATATCTCTATAGGGGAGTTGGAAAACTTCTTATTAGAATCCATTAAATTTGTTTTTTCTTAAGAAATATGTTTGCAAACTAAAATTATAGAAGTCATTAGAAATTGCATTGTGGCAAGGGAGATAACTTAGAAATTTACAAAATTTAAATTCAACTAATTATTAACAACACATTTATGCCTATAAGACTATAAAATTCTGAAAAAGGAAAAAATGCAATGTTATGATTTTTTCAATATATTGTTAATGCCCTATCAATTTAAATGGAGTGAAAAGTATAATATTTGAACCTGTTAATTCAACAAAAATATAAGGAAAGGACTCAATTGAATAAAAAACACTTTAGTAAGTGAATATTATAAGTTGGAATCCTAAGTTTCAATGTTGGGTCACGCATATATCTCTAGAGGGGAGTGAGAAAACCTCTTATTAGAGTGCATTAAGTTTGTTTTTTCTTAAGAAATATCTTTGAAGTTCAAAATTATAGAAATCATTAGGAATAGCATTGTGGCAAGGGACATAATTAAGAAATTTTGAAAATTTCCCTTCAACCCATTATTAAAAAAACATTTACCTCTATAAGAGTCTAAAATTTTAAAAATTGAAAAAATGCATTGTTTTGGTTGCACGATGTGTTTCTGGTTTGCTTGCAGGAGGCGTTTCTGGTTTGCTTGCAGGAGGCGTTTCTGGTTTGCTTGCAGGAGGTTGCATGTTCTGGTTTGCTCTCCCGGTGGTGACGTTTCTGGTTTGCTCTCCTGGTGGTGTTGTTTCTGATCTCTTGCCGTTCTGCTCTCTCTTCCTTTTGGCCGGTTGCTGTAGGGTTGCTGTTTATTCAATTGTGTTGGCCCCCTCTCTCTAATTTTGTCTTCCAAGGCCTTTATATACTCTCTTCCATAAAACCCTAATAGGGCTTACATGGCGGATTTACGTTCTTGCCCTTACGCGGCAGATTTACTTTCTTGCCCTTCCATGTGACTTTACTGCTCTTCCATATGACTTTACTCTCTTGCACACTTAACCCTAGTTGACAACAATTACAACCCATACAAGGCTGTGGGAACAACAGAGTGGGAAAACTTCTTATTAAATTCCATTAAATTTGTTTTTTCTTAAAAAATATGTTTGCAAACTAAAATTATAGAAATCATTAAGAATTGCATTATGGCAAGGGAGATAACTTAGAAATTTAAAAAATTAAATTCAACGGATTATTTACAATACATTTACTCCTATAAGACTCTAAAATTCTGAAAATTGAAAAAATGCAATATTTTGATTTTTTAATATATTGTTAATGCCCTTTCAATTTAAAGGGAGTGAAAAGTATAATATTTGAATCTGCTAATTCAATAAAAATATAAGGATTTAACTCAATTGAATAAAAAATACTTTAGTGGGTGAATATTATAAACTAGAATCCTAAACATAAATGTTGGGTGAAGCATATATCTCTAGAGGGGAGTGGGAAAACTTCTTATTAGAGTCCATTAAATTTGTTTTTTCTAAAGAAATATGTTTACAGACTAAAATTATAAAAATCAATAGAAATTGCATTGTGGCAAGGGAGATAACTTAGAAATTTACAAAATTTAAATTCAACTAATTATTAAGAACACATTTATCCCTATAAGACTCTAAAATTCTAAAAAATAAAAGAATGCATTGTTTTGATTTTTTTAATATATTGTTAATGCCCTTTCAATTTAAATGGAGTGAAAAACATAATATTTGAATCTGTTAATTCAACAGAAATACAAGTAATGGACTCAATTGAATAAAAAACACTTTAGTGGGTCAATATTATAAATTGGAATCCTAAACTTCAATATTGGGTCAATCATATATCTTTAGAGGGGAATGGGAAAACTTCTTATTAGAGTCCATTGCATTTGTTTTTTCTTAAGAAATATGTTTGCACACGAAAATTATAGAAATCATTAGAAATTGCATTGTGGCAAGGGAGATAATTAAGAAATTTACAAAATTGAAATTGAAATTCAATTGATTATTAACAACACATTTATCCCTGTAAGAGTCTAAAATTCTAAAAATTGAAAAAAAGTAATGTTTTGATTTTTTAATATATTGTTAGTGCCCTTTCAATTTAAATGGGGTGAGAAGTATAATATTTGAATATGTTAATTCAACAAAAATACTAGGAATGGACTCAATTGAATAAAAAATGCTTTAATGGGTGAATATTATAAATTAGAATCCTAAACTTCAATGTTAGGTCATGTATCTACCTCTAGAAGGGAGTGGGAAAACTTCTTATTAGGGTCCATTGTATTGGCTTTTTCTTAAGTAAGATGTTTGCAGTCTAAAATGATAGAAATCATTACAAATTGCATTGTGGCAAGGGAGATAATTAAGAAATTTAACTGATTATTAACAACACATTTATCCCTATAAGACTCTAAAATTCTAAACATTGAAAAAATGCACTGTTTTGATTTTTTAATATATTTTAATGTCCTTTCATTTTAAATGGAGTAAAAGCATAATATTTTAATCTGTTAATTTAACAAAACTTTAGGTAATGTACTTAATTGAATAAAAAACATTTTAGTTGGTGAATATTATAAATTGGAATCCTAAGTTTCAATGTTGGATCAAGCATATATCTCTAGATGGGAGTCAGAAAACTTCTTATTAGAGTCCATTAAATTTGTTTTTTCTTAAGAAATATGTTTGCACACTAAAATTATAGAAGTGATTAGAAATTGCATTGTGGCACGTGAGATAATTAAGAAATTTACAAAATTGAAATTTAACTGACTATTAACACCACATTATCCATATAAGACTCTAAAATTCTGAAAATTGAAAATATGCAATGTTTTTTATTTTTTTAGTATATGTTAATGCCCTTTCAATTTAAATGAAGTGAAAAGCATAATATTTGAATCTGTTAATGCAACAAAAATACAAGTAATGGACTCAATTAAATAAAAAACACTTTAGTGGGTGAATATTATAAATTGGAATCCTAAGTTTCAATGTTGAGTCATGCATCTATCTCTATGAGGGACTGGGAAATCTTTTTATTAAGGTGCATTGTATTGGTTTTTTCTTAAGTAAGACGTTTGCAGACTAAAATTATAGAAATCATTACAAATTGCATTGTGACAAGGGAGATAATTAAGAAATTTACCAAATTGAAATTCAACTAATTATTAACAACACATTTATTCCTATAAGACTCTAAAATTCTGAAAATTGAAAAAATCCAATGTTTTGATTTTTTTTTTAATATATGTTAAGGCCCTTTCATTTTAAATGGAGTGAAAAACGTAATATTTTAATCTGTTAATTGAACAAAAATACAGGTAATGGACTTAATTGAATAAAAAACACTTTAGTGTGTGAATATTATAAATTGGAATCCTAAGTTTCAATGCTAGGTCAAACATATTTCTCTAGAGGGGAGTCGAAAAACTTCTTATTAGAGTCCATTGCATTTGTTTTTTCTTAAGAAATATGTTTGCACACTAAAATTATAGAAATCATTAGAAATTGCATTATGGCAAGGGAGATAATTAAGAAATTTACAAAATTTCACTTTAACTCATTATTTAGAACACATTTATTCCTATAAGACTCTAAAATTCTAAAAATTGAAAAACTGCAATGTTCTGATTTTTCTAATATATTATTTGTGCCCTTTCAATTTAAATGGTGTGAAAAGCATAATATTTGAATCTATTAATTCAACAAAAATACAAAGAATGGACTCAATTGAAGAAAAAGCACTTTAGTGGGTCAATATTATAAATTGGAATCCTAAACTTTAACATTCGGTCAAGCATATATCTCTTGAGGGGAGTGGGAAAACTTCTTATTAAAGTCCATTGTATTTGTTTTTTCTTAAAAAATATATTTGCAGACTAACATTATAAAAATCATTAGAAATTGCATTGTGACAAGGGAGATAATTAAGAAATTTACAAAATTTAAATTCAACTGATTATTAACAACACATTTATCTCTATAGGACTCTAAACTTCTAAAAATTGAAAAAAATGCAATGTTTTCATTTTTTAATATATGTTAATACCCTTTCAATTTATATGGAGTGGAAAGTGTAATATTTGAATTTGTTAATTCAACAAAAATAGATGTAATGGACTCAATTGAATAAAAAACACTTTAGTGGGTGAATATTATAAATTGGAATCCTAAACTTCAATGTTGGGTAATGTATAAATCTCTATAGGAGAGTGGGAAAACTTCTTATTAAGGTCTATTGTATTTGTTTTTTCTTAAGTAAGATGTTTGCAGACTAAAATTATTGAAATGATTAGAAATTGCATTGTGGCAAGGGAGATAATGAAGAAATTTACAAAATTTAAATTCAACTAATTATTAACAACACATTTATCTCTATAAGACTCTAAAATTCTGTAAATTGAAAAAATACAATGTTTTCATTTTTTGTAATATATGTTAATGCCCTTTCATTTTAAATGGAGTGAAAAGCATAATATTTGAATCTATTAATTCAACAAAAATATAGGTAATGGACTCAACTGAATAACAATCACTTTAGTAGGTGAATATTATAAATTGGAATCCTAAGTTTCAATGTTGGGTCAAACATATATCTCTTAAGGGGAGTGGGAAAATTTCTTATTAGAGTCTATTGCATTTGTTTTTTCTTGAGAAACATGTTTTTTTGGCTAAAATTATATAAATCATTAGAAATTGCATTGTGGCAAGGGAGATAATGAAGAAATTTATAAAATTTTAATTCAACTTATTATTAAAAACACATTTATCCCTAAAAGACTCCAAAACTTGGAAAATTAAAAAAATGGAAAGTTTTGATTTTTTAATATAATGTTAAGGCCCTTTCATTTTCAATGGAGTGAAAAGCATAATATTTGAATATGTTAATTCAAGAAAAATACAAAAAATGAACTCAATTGAATAGAAAACACATTAGTGGATGAATATTACAAATTGGAATCCTAAACTTCAATGTTGGGTCATGCATATATCTCTATGGGGGAGTGGGAAAACTTCTTTTTAAGGTCCATTGCATTTGTTTTTTCATAAGTAAGATGTTTGCAGACTAAAATTATAGAAATCATTAGAAATTCCATTGTGGCAAGGGAGATAATTAAGAAATTTATAAAATTTAAATTTAATTGATTATTAACAACATATTTATCCTTATAGGACTCTAAAATTCTAAAAATTGAAAAAATGCAATGTTTTGATTTTTTAATATATGTTAATGCCCTTTCATTTTAAATGGAGTAAAAAGCATAATATTTGAATCTATTAATTCAACAAAAATACAAGTAATCGACTCAATTGAATAAAAAATACTTTAGTAGGTGAATATTATAAATTGGAATCCTAAATTTCAATGTCGGGTCAAGTATATATCTCTTAAGGGGAGTGAGAAAATTTCTTATTAGAGTCCATTGCATTTGTTTTTTCTTAAGAAATATGTTTGCATACTAAAATTATAGAAATCATTAGAAATTGCATTGTGCTAAGGGAGGTAACTAAGAAATTTGCAAAATTTAGATTCAACCAATTATCAATGAGACATTTATCCTTATAAGACTCTAAAATTTTGAAAATTAAAAAACTGCAATGTCTTTATTTTTTTTATTATTTTGTTAATGCCCTTTCAATTTAAATGAAGTGCAAAGTATAATATTTGAATCTGTTAATTCAACAAAAATACAAGTAATGGACTTAATTGAATAAAAACCACTTTAGTGGTTGAATATTATAAATTGGAATCCTAAACTTCAATGTTGGGTCATGCATCAATCTCTATAAGGGAGTGAGAAAACTCTTATTAGGGTTTATTGTATTGGCTTTTTCTTAAATAAGACGTTTGTAGACTAAAATTATAGAAATTATTATAAATTGTATTGTGGCAAGGGAGATAATTAAGAAATTTACAAAATTTAAATTTAATTGATTATTAACAACACATTTATCCCTATAAGACTCCAAAACTCTGAAAATTTAAAAAATGCAATGTTTTGATTTTTTTAATATATTGTTAATACCCTTTCAATTTAAATGGAGTTAAAAACATAATATTTGAATCTATTAATTCAACAAAAATACAAGGAATGGACTCAATTGAATAAAAAACACTTTAGTAGGTGAATATTATAAATTGGAATTCTAAACTTCAATGTTCGATCAACCATATATCTCTAGAGGGGAGTGGGAAACTTTTTATTAGGGTACATTATATTGGCTTTTCTTTAAGTAAGACATTTGCAGACTAAAATTATAGAAATCATTACAAATTGCATTGTGACAAGGGTGATAATTAAGAAATTTATAAAATTTAAATTTAACTCATTATTAATAACACATTTATCCCTATAAGACTCTAAAATTCTGAAAATTGAAAAAATGCAATATTTTGATGTTTTTCATATATTGTTAATGCCTTTTCAATTTAAATAGAGTGAAAAGCATAATATTTGAATCTATTAAATCAACTAAAATATAGGTAATGGACTCAATTGAATAAAAAACACTTTAGTGGATCCATATTATAAATTGGAATCCTAAGTTTCAATGTTGGGTCAAGCATATATCTCTAAAGGGGAGTGGGAAAACTTCTTATTAGGGTCCATTGCTTTTATTTTTTCTTAAGAAATATATTTGCAGACTAAAATTATTGAAATCTTTAGAAATTGCATTGTTGCAATAGAGATAATTAAGAAATTTATAACATTTTGATTTAACTCATTATTAAGAACACATTTATCCCTATAAACTCTAAAATTCTAAAAATTGAAAAAATGCAATGTTTTGATTTTTTTCATATATGTTAATGCCCTTTCAATTTAAATGGAGGGAAAAGCATAATATTTAAATTTGTTAATTCAACAAAAATACAAGGAATGGACTCAATTGAATAAAAAACAATTTAGTGGGTGAATATTATAAATTGGAATCCTAAACTTCAATGTTGGGTCAAGTATATATCTCTAAAGGGGAGTGGGAAAACTTCTTATTAGTGTTCATTAAATTTTTTTTTTCTTAAGAAATATGTTTGCAGATTAAAAAAATAGAAATCATTAGAAATTACATTATGGCAAGGGAGATAATTAAGAAATTTAGAAATTTTCACTTCAACTCATTATTAAGAACACATTTACCCCAAGGAACTCCAAAATTCTGAAAATTAAAAAAATGCAATGTTTTAATTTTTTTAAATATATTATTAGTGCCCTTTCAATTTAAAGAGAGTGAAAAGCATAATATTTGAATTTGTTAATTCAAGAAAAATACAAGGACTACACTCAATTGAATAAAAAAACACTTTAGTGAATGAATATTACAAATTGGAATCATAAATTTCAATATATCTCTATAAGGGAGTGGGAAAACTTCTTATTAAGGTCTATTGTATTTGTTTTTTCTTAAGTAAGATGTTTGCATACTCAAATTATAGAAATTATTACAAATTGTATTGTGACAATGAAGACAGTTAGGAAATTTACAAAGTTTAAATTCAACTGATTATTAACAACATATTTATCCCTATAAGTCTATAAAATTCTTAAAATTGAAAAAATGTAATTTTTTCATTTTTTTAATATATTATTAATACCCTTTCAATTTAAATGGTGTGAAATGTATAATATTTGAATATGTTAATTTAACAAAAATACAAGTAATGGACTCAATTGAATAAAAAATACTTTAGTGGATGAATATTATAAATTGGAATCCTAAATTTCAATGTGGGGTTATGCATATATCTCTAAAAGGGAGTGAGAAATCTTCTTATTAGGGTCCATTGTATTTTTTTTTTCTTCAGTAAGATGTTTTTAGAATAAAATTATAGAAATCTTTACGAATTGCATTATGACAAGGGAGATAACGAAGAAATTTACAAAATCTAAATTCAACTCATTATTAACAACACATTTACCCCTTTAAGACTTTAAAATTCTGAAAATTGAAAAAATGTAATGTTTTGATTTTTCAATATATTGTTAATGCCCTTTCAATTTAAATGGAGTGAAAAGTGTAATGCTTGAATCTGTTATATCAACAAAAATAGAGGTAATGGACTCAATTGAATAAAATACACTTTAGTGGGTCTATATTATAAATTGGAATCCTAAACTTCAATGTTAGGTGAAGCATATATTTTTAGAGGGGTATGAGAAAACTTCTTATTAGAGTCCATTGCATTTGTTTTCTTAAGAAATATGTTTGCAAACTAAAATTATAGAAATCATTGGAAATTGCATTGTGGCAAGGGAGATAATTAAGAAATTTATAAAATTTCAATTTAACTCATTATTAACAACACATTTATCCCTATAAGACTCTAAAATTTTGAAAATTAAAAAAATGCAATGTTTTGAATTTTTTAATATATTGTTAATGCCCTTTCAATTTAAATGGTGTGAAAAGTATAATATTTGAATATGTTAATTCAACAAAAATACAAGTAATGGACTCAATTGAATAAAAAATATTTTAGTGGATGAATATTACAAATCCTAAACTTCAATATGGGGTCATGCATATATCTTTAGAGGGGAGTGAGAAATCTTCTTATTAGAGCCCATTGTATTTACTTTTTCTTAAGTAAGATGTTTTTAGACTAAAATTATAGAAATCATTACAAATTGAATTGTGGCAAGGGAGATAATTAAGAAATTTACAAAATCTAAATTTAACTCATTATTAACAACAAATTTACCCTTATAAGATTTTAAAATTCTGAAAATTGAAAAGATGCAATGTTTTGATTTTTTTAATATATTATTAATGCCCTTTCAATTTAAATGGAGTGAAAAGCGTGATATTTGAATCTATTAAATCAACAAAAATACAAGTATTGGACTCAATTGAATAAAAAACACTTTAGTGAGTGAATATTATAAATTGGAATCTTAAACTTCAATGTGGGGTCATGCATATATCTCTAAAATAGAGTGGAAAAACATCTTATTAAGATCCATTGTATTTCCTTTTTCTTAGATAAGATGTTTGCATACTAAAATTAAAGAAATAAATACAAATTTCATTGTGGCAAGGGAGATAATTAATAATTTTACAACATTTCAATTCAACTGATTATTAACAACACATTTAACCTTATAAGACTCTAAAATTCTGAAAATTGAAAAAATTCAATGCTTTGATTTTTTAATATAATGTTAAGGCCCTTTCATTTTAAATGGAGTGAAAAGCATAATATTTGAATATCTTAATTCAACAAAAATACAAGTAATGAACTCAATTATATAAAATACATTTTAGTGGATGAATATTATAAAAAGCAATCATAATTTTCAATGTTGGGTCAAGCATATATCTCTAGAGGGGAGTGGGAAAACTTCTTATTAGAGTCCATTGAATTTTTTTTTTCTGAAGAAATATGTTTGCACACTAAAATTATATAAATCATTAGAAATTGCATTGTGGTAAGTGAGATAACTAAGAAATTTACAAAATTTAAATTCAACTCATTATTAATAACACATTTATCCTTATAAGATTCTAAAATTTTGAAAATTGAAAAAATGAAATGTTTTGATTTTTTTTAATATATTGTTAATGCCTTTTCAATTTAAATGGATTGAAAAGCATAATATTTGAGTCTATTAATTACAAAAAAATACAAGTAATGGACTCAATTGATTAAAAAACACTTTAGTGAG
The DNA here is from genome assembly GCA_023213295.1 of Bruguiera hainesii. Classification (NCBI taxonomy): domain Eukaryota; kingdom Viridiplantae; phylum Streptophyta; class Magnoliopsida; order Malpighiales; family Rhizophoraceae; genus Bruguiera; species Bruguiera hainesii. Next base: position 218,463 of record JAHOYR010006004.1, on the reverse strand, counting down.
TGAATATTATAAATTGGAATCTTAAACTTCAATGTTAGGTTATGCATTTATCTCTATAAGGGAGGGGGAAAATTTCTGATTAGGGTCCATTGTAGTGGCTTTTTCTTACGTAAGACGTTTGTACACAAAAATTATAGAAATCATTAAAATTGCATTATGGCAAGGGAGATAATTAAGAAATTTACAAAATTTAAATTTAACTGATTATTAACAACACATTTATCCTTATAAGACTTGAAAATTCTGAAAATTGAAAAAATGCAATGTTTTGATTTTTTAATATAATGTTAAGGCCCTCTCATTATAAATGCAGTGAAAAGTATAAAATTTGAATATGTTAATTTAACAAAAATACAAGTAATGGACTCAATTGAATAAAAAAACACTTTAGTGGGTGAATATTATAAATTGGAATCCTAAGCTTCAATGTTTGGTCAAGTATATATCTTTAGAGGGGAGAGGGAAAACTTCTTATTAGAGTTCATAAAATTTGTTTTCTTTTAAGAAATATGTTTGCAGAATAAATTATACAAATTATTACAAATTGCATTCTGGCAAGAGAGATAATTAAGAAATTTACAAAATCTAAATTCAACTCATTATTAACAACACATTTATCCCTATAAGACTCTAAAATTCTAAAAATTGAAAAAATGCAATGTTGTGATTTTTTAATATAATGTTAAGGCCCTTTCATTTTAAATGGAGTGAAAACCATAATATTTGAATATGTTAATTCAACAAAAATACAAGTAATAAACTCAATTGTATAAAATACACTTTAGTGGATGAATATTATAAATAGGAATCATAATTTTTAATGTTGGGTCAAACATATATCTCTAGAGGGGAGTGGGAAAAATTCTTATTACGGTCCATTATATTTGTTTTTTCTTAAATAAGATGTTTGTAGACTAAAATTATAGAAATGATTAGAAATTGCATTGTGGCAAAGGAGATAATTAAGAAATTTTAAAAAATTTAAATTCACCTGATTATTTACAATGCCTTTATCCATTTAAGACAATAAAATTCTAAAAATTGAAAAAATGAAAAGTTTTGATTTCTTAATATAATGTTAATGCCCTTTCATTTTAAATGGAGTGAAAAGCATAATATTTGAATATGTTAATTCAACAAAAATACAAGTAATGAACTCAATTGAATAAAAAACACTTTAGTGGATGAATATTACAAATTGGAATCCTAAATTTCAATGTTGGGTCATGCATATATCTCTATAGGGGAGTGGAAAAACATCTTTTTAGGGTCCATTGTATTTTCTTTTTCTTAAATAAGATGTTTGTAGACTAAAATTATAGAAATCATTACAAATTGCGTTGTGGCAAGGGGGATAAGTAAGAAATGTAGAAAATTTAAATTCAACTCATTCTTAGCAACACATTTATCCTTATAAGACTATAAAATTTTGAAAATTGAAAAAAATGCAATGTTTTGATTTTTTTAATATAATGTTAAGGCCCTTTCATTTTAAATGGAGTGAAAAACATAATATTTGAATATATTAAGTCAACAAAAATACAAGTAATGGACTCAACTGAATAAAAAACACTTTAGTGGATGAATATTACAAATTAGAATCCTAAACTTCAATGTTGTGTCAAGCATATATCTCTAAAGGGAAATAGGAAAACTTTTTATTAGAGTCCATTGCCTTTGTTTTTTCTTAAGTAATATGTTTGCAGACTAAAATTATGGAAATTATTAGAAATTGCATTATGGCAAAGGAGATAATTAAGAAATTTACAAAATTTAAATTTAATTGATTATTAACAATGCATTTATCCCTATAAGACAATAAAATTCTAACAATTGAAAAAATGCAATGTTTTCATTTTTTAATCTATTGTTAATGCCCTTTCATTTTAAGTGGAGTGAAAAGCATAATATTTGAATATGTTAATTCAACAAAAATATAAGTAATGGATTAAATTGAATAAAGAACACTTTAGTGAATGAATATTACAAATTGGAATCCTAAACTTCAATATTGGGTCAAGCATATATCTTTAGAGGGGAGTGGGAAAACGTCTTATGAGGGTCCATTGTATTTTCTTTTCCTTAAGTAAGATGTATGTAGACTAAAATTATAGAAGTCATTACAAATTGCATTGTGACAAAGGAGACAATTAAGAAATTTACAAAATGTAAATTTAGGTGATTATTAACAACGCATTTATTCTTATAAGACTATAAAATTCTAAAAGTTCAAAAAATGCAATGTTTTGATTTTTTAATAAATTGTTGATGCCCTTTCATTTCAAGTGGAGTAAAAAGCATAATATTTGAATATGTTAATTCAACAAAAGTACAAGTAATGGACTTAATTGAATAAAAAATATTTTAGTGGATGAAGATTACAAATTGGAATACTAAGTATCAATGTTGGGTCAAGTATATATCTCTAGATGAGAGTGGGAAAACTTCATATTAGAGTTCATTACACTTGTTTTTTCTTAAGTAATATGTTTGCAGACTAAAATTATGGAAATCATTAGAAATTGCATTGTGACAAAGGAGATAATTAAGAAATTTACAAAATTTAAATTTAACTGATTATTAACAATGTATTTATCCCTATAAGACAATAAAATTCTAAAAATTGAAAAAATGCAATGTTTTCATTTTTTAATTTATTGTTAATGCCCTTTCATTTTAAGTGGAGTGAAAAGTATAATATTTGATTATGTTAATTCAACAAAAATATAAGTAATGGATTGAATTGAATAAAAAACAATTTAGTGAATGAATATTACAAATTAGTATCCTAAACTTCAATGTTAGGTCTTGCATATATCTCTATAGGGGAGTGGGAAAACTTCTTATTAGACTCCATAGTATTTGCTTTTTCTCAAGTAAGATGTTTGAAAACTAAAATTATAGCAATCCTTACAAATTGCATTGTGGCTATGGAGATAATTAAGAAATTTACAAAATTCAAATTCAACTGATTATTAACAAGGCATTTATCCCTATAAGAGTATAAAATTCTGAAAATTGAAAAAATGCAATGTTTTGAATTTTTTAATATATTGTTAATGCCCTTTCATTTTAAATGGAGTAAAAAGCATAATATTTGAAGTTCCTAACTTCACCCTAAGATCTACTGGTCTGTGATACTGAGGGGGGTGAATCAGTATCACCCTCTTGAAAAACTCCAATAATTTAAGCCAAAGTACTCTACTTCTTTAATACTTTAGCTCTTGTCAATATGTGGGTGGGTGAACAACTTCAAACTCTTCTCAGAAATGAACTCTTTCTCAGATTCAACTAGAATAGATCTATTGTTACCTACTAATTACAATAGTCCCCAAAGTTACCTTTCAGACACCTTACAATAGTCCCCAAAGTTACAATATTGTGATTGGTTGTTCTTGATTAGGTCTTCTTTTAGGTTATGGGTTTGATGATTCTTTAGTTTTGTTCACAACTCAATTCAAAACACAGAATGTAAATTCAAAGTAAGGACACAAGAGATTTACGTGTTTCGGCCAATGTGACCTACTCCACAGTGGTAGGGATTCTTCCTCTACTAAGACAATCCACTATACTTGAGAATACCGGTGTGGTATCCCCTATGATTACAATGTAGTTACAATGGATGTCTTAATCTTTTACTCCTTTCATTATTACAAATATAAAGCAATCACAATACAAAGAGTGTCACCTATTGTGTCTACCCTTCTTCTAGCTTATCTTGCCTCTGCTTGATTTGAATAGGCTACTTCACTGCCACTTGGAAGATCACCAAAACACTCTCTAACCTCTCTTGAAGAAATCTAGAAATTCGTTGAGTTCTCTCTAAGCTTCACAAAACACTCTGCCACTTGTGTCTACCCTTCCTTTCTTGCTCTTTTCTTTCTACTAAAATCTCATCCTTTGAATGATTGAATGAACGGTCAGGATTGTCTATGAATAGTTAAAAATGTACAGAAGAAACTACCCCTGTAACTACCCATCTTTCAAAAATGCTAAGTTAAAATTCTGTAACCTTCCATTCTTCCAAACTCCCTCTCTGTCTGTAACCCCAGAATTATTCCACTCCTCAGGAATCACTCCGTAACCACGGAATTACTCCCTAACTACGAAATTGCTCTGTAACCCTGGAATTGCTCCGTAACCTCGGACTTCACTGTTCATTCGCTTCCGAAATTGCTTCACTCCTACGGAATTACTTTGTACTTCCGGAATTTACTCCATAACTCTGGAATCCACTATTCATCATATGGAGTGGTCTTCTTACGGACCAATGTTATGGAATCTTCCTCCGAACTTGTCCTTCGGATGGTCTTATGGAATCATCCTGTGGACCATCTTACGAACTCATCTTTCAGACTTCTCCTGCAGACCACCTTACAAAATCTTCTTACGGACTCCTCCTGCAGACCATCTTACGAACACTTCCTCTGGACTTTTTCTCTTAGACTTAGTCTCAAGACAGGCTTATGGACATGCAGATTTATCTTCTTATGAACTAATTATCCATATACAACCATGTCACGCTAAGACTTAAGCAATGCTAAACTCCCTCTGCAAGTTCACTCCAAGGAGATCACTTTACGAGGTTATTTGACATGCTAGTCTTATCCTGTAATTTTTGAGATATGAGCCACTTCTACTTGCACACTTCAATCTGGTTGACAACAATTACAACTCATACAAGGTTGTGGGAACTAGAGAAAACTTCTTATTAGGGTCCATTGTATTGGCTTTTTCTTAAGTAAGGCGTTTGTAGACTAAAATTATAGAAATCATTACAAATTGCATTGTGGTAAGGGAGATAATTAAGAAATTTACAAAATTTAAATTCAACTAATTTTTAACAACACATTTATCCCTATAAGACTTAAATTCTGAAAATTGAAAAAATGCAATGTTTGGAATTTTTTAATATATGTTAATGCCATTTCATTTTACATGGAGTGAAAAGCGTAATATTTAAATTTGTTAATTCAACAAATATATAGGTAATGGACGCAATTGAATAAAAAACACTTTTGTGGGTCAATATTATAAATTGGAATCTTAAGCTTCAATGTTGGGTCAAGCATCTATCTCTAGATGGGAGTGGGAAAACTTCTTATTATGGTCCATTGTATTTGGCTTTTTCTTAAGTAAGACGTTAGTAGTCTAAAATTATAGAAATCATTACAAATTGCATTGTGGCAAGGGAGATAATTAAGAAATTTACAAAATTGAAATTCAACTAATTATTAACAACACATTTATCCATATAAGACTCTAAAATTCTGAAAATTGAAAAAATGGAATGTTTTGATTTTTTAATATATGTTAATGCCCTTTTATTTTAAATGGAGTGAAAAACGTAATATTTTAATCTGTTAAATCAACAAAAATACACGTAATGGACTCAATTGAATAAACAACACTTTAGCAGGTGAATATTATAAGTTAGAATTCTAAGTTTCAATGTTGAGTTAAACATATAACTCTAAAGAGGAGTGAAAAAACTTCTTATTAGAGTCCATTGCATTTGTTTTTTCTTAAGAAATATGTTTGCAGACTAAAATTATAGAAATCATTAGAAATTGCATTATGCTAAGGGAGATGATTAAGAAATTTATAAAATTTCAATTTAACTCATTATTAAGAACAATTTATATGTATAACACTTTAAAATTCTGAAAATTGAAAAAATGCAATGTTTTGATTTTTTAATATATTATTAATGTCCTTTCAATTTAAATGGAGTGAAAAGCATAATATTTGAATATGTTAATTCAACAAAATGCAAGGAATGGAATCAATTGAATAAAAAATACTTTAGTGCGTGAATATTATAAATTGGAATACTAAGTTTCAATGTTGGGTCAAGCATATATCTTTAGAGGGGAGTGGGAAAACTTCTTATTAGAGTTCATTGCATTTCTTTTTTCTTAAGAAATATGTTTGTAGACTAAAATTATAGAAATCATTAGAAATTGCATTGTGGCAAGGGAGATAATTAAGAAATTTATAAAATTTCAATTTAACTCATTATTAACAACACATATATCCTTCCAAGACTAAAATTCTGAAAATTAAAAAAATGCAATATTTTGATTTTTTTCATATATTGTTAGTGCCCTCTCAATTTAAATGGAGTGAAAAGCATAAGATTTAAATCTGTTAATTCAACAAAAATACAAGGAATGAACTCAATTGAATAAAAAACACTTTAGGGGGTGAATATTATCAGTTGGAATTCTAAGCTTAAATGTTAAGTTAAGCATATATTTTTAGAGGGGAGTGGGAAAACTTCTTATTAAAGTCCAGTGCATTTGTTTTTTCTTAAGAAATATGTTTGCGCACTAAAATTATAGAAATAATTAGAAATTGCATTGTGGCAAAAGAGATAATTATGAAATTTACAAAATTTCACTTCAACTCATTATTAAGAACAATTTATATGTCTAACACTCTAAAATTCTAAAAAATTGAAAAAATGCAATGTTTTGATTTTTTAATATATTATTAGTGCCCTTTCAATTTAAATGGAGTGAAAAGCATAATATTTGAATATGTTAATTCAACAAAAATGCAAGGAATGGACTCAATTGAATAAAAAATACTTTAGTGGGTGAATATTATAAATTGGAATCCTAAGTTTCAATGTTGGGTCAAACATATATCTCTAGAGGGGAGTGAAAAAACTTTTTATTAGAGTCGATTGCATTTGTTTTTTCTTAAGAAATCTCTTTACAGACTAAAATTATAGAAATCATTTGAAATTACATTACAGCAAGGGAGATAATTAAGAAATTTACAAAATTTCACTTCAACTCCTTATTAAGAACACATTTATACTTATAACACTCTAAAATTCAGAAAATTGAAAAAATGCAATGTTTTGATTTTTTTAATATATTGTTAGTGCCCTTTCAATTTAAATGGAGTGAAAAACATAATATTTGAATTTGTTAATTCAACAAAAATACAAGGAATGGACTCAATTGAACAAAAGCCACTTTAGTGGGGGAATATTATAAATTGGAACCTATGCTTCAATGTTAGGTCAAGCATATATCTCTAGAGGGGAGTGGAAAAACTTCTTCTTAGAGTCCATTGCATTTGTTTTTTCTTAAGAAATCTGTTTGCAGACTAAAATTATAGAAATTATGAAGAATTGCATTGTAGCAAAGAGATAATTAAGAAATTTACAAAATTTCACTTCAACTCATTATTAAGAACACATTTACCCCTATAGGACTCTAAAATTCTGAAAATTGAAAAAATGCAATGTTTTGATTTGTTAATATATTGTTAATGTCCTCTCAATTTAAAGGGAGTGAAAAGTATAATAGTTGAATCTGTTAATTACATAAAAATATAAGGAATGGACTCAATTGAATAAAAGCCACTTTAGTAGGGGTATATTATAAATTGGAAACCTAAACTTCAATGTTAGGTCAAGTATATATCTCTAGAAGGGAGTGAAAAAACTTCTTATTAAAGTCGATTGCCTTTATTTTTTCTTAAGAAATTTGTTTATAGACTAAAATTATACAAATCATTAGAAATTACATTGTGGCAAGGGAGATAATTAAAAAATTTACAAAATTTCGCTTCAACCTATTATTAAGAAAACATTTACCCCTATGGGAGTCTAAAATTCTGAAAATTGAAAAAATGCAATCTTTTGATTTGTTAATATATTGTTAATGCCCTTATTAAAGTCACTTGAATAAAAGCCACTTTAGTGGGAGAATATTATAAATTGGAACCTATGCTTCAATGTTAGGTCAAGCATATATCTCTAGAGGGGAGTGGGAAAACTTCTTATTAAAGTCCATTGCATTTGTTTTTTCTTAAAAAATATGTTTGCGGACTAAAATTATAGAAATCATTAGAAATTGCATTCTGGCAAGGGAGATAATGAAGAAATTTATAAAATTTCAATTTAATTCATTATTAAGAACACATTTACCCTTGTAGGACTTTAAAATTCTAAAAATTGAAAAAAATGCAATTTTTGATTTGTTAATATATTGTTAATACCCTCTCAATTTAAAGGGAGTGAAAAACATAATAGTTAAATCCATTAATTCAACAAAAATACAAGGAATAGACTTAATTGAATAAAAGCCACTTTAGTGGGCGAATATTATAAATTGGAAACCTAAGTTTCAATGTTGGGACAAGCATATAACTCTATAGGGGACTGGAAAAACCTCTTTTTAGAGACAATTGCATTTGTTTTTTCTTAAGAATTCTATTTGTAGATTAAAATTATAGAAATCATTAGAAATTGCATTGTGGCATGGGAGATAATTAAAAAATTTACAAAATTTCACTTCAACTCATTATTAAGAACACATTTATCTCTATAAGACTCATTGCATTTTGAAAATTGAAAAAAATGCAATGTTTGGATTTTTTAATATATTGGTAGTGCACTTTCAATTTAAATGGAGTGAAAACCATAATATTTGAATATGTTAATTCAACAAAAATACAAGGAATGGACTCAATTGAATAAAAGTTGTTTTAGTAGGCAAATATTATAAATTGGAAACCTAAACTTCAATATTAGGTCAAGCATATATCTATAGAGGGGAGTGGGAAAACTTCTTATTAGAATCCATTGCATTTGTTTTTTCTTAAAAAATAAGTTTGCAAATTAAAATTATAGAAATCATTAGAAATTGCATTGTGGTGAGGGAGATAATTAAGAAATTTATAAAATTTAGATTTAACTCATTCTTAACAACACATTTATCCCTAGAAGTTTCTAAAATTCTGAAAATTGAAAAAATGAAAAGGTTTCATTTTTTAATATATAGTAATGCCCCTTCAATTTAAAGGGAGTGAAAAGCATAATATTTGAATCTGTTAATTCAACAAAAATACAAGGAATGGACTCAATTGAATAAAAAACACTTTAGTGGGTGAATATTATAAATTAGATTCCTAAGTTTTAATATTGGGCCAAGCATATATCTCTAGAGGGGAGTGGGAAAACTTCTTATTTGAGTCCATTGCATTTGTTTTTTCTTAAGAAATATATTTGCAGACTAAAATTATAGAAATCATTAGAAATTGCATTGTGGCAAGGGAGATAATTAAGAAATTTACAAAATTTCACTTTAACACATTATTAACAACATATTTAGCCCTATAGGACTTTAAAATTCTAAAAATTGAAAAAATGCAATGTTTTGATTGTTTTAATATATTGTTAATGCCCTTTCAATTTAAATGGAGTGAAAAGCATAATATTTGAATCTATTAATTCAACAAATATACAAGGAATGGATTCAATTGGATAAAAAATACTTTAGCGGGTGAATATTATAAATTGGATTCCTAAATTTCAATGTTGGGTCAAGCATATATCTCTAGAGGGGAGTGGGAGAAATTCTTATTAGAGTCCACTGCATTTGTTTTTTCTTAGGAAATATGTTTGCAGATTAAAATTATAAAAATTATTAGAAATTGCATTGTGGCAAGGGGATAACTTAGAAATTTACAAACTTTAAATTCAACTAATTATTAATAACACATTTATCCATATACAAGTCTAAAATTTTGAAAAATGAAAAAAATGAAATGTTTTGATTTCTTTTAATATATTGTTAATGCCCTTTCAATTTAAATGAAGTGAAAAGTATAATATTTGAATATGTTAATTCAACAAAAATTCAAGGAATGGACTCAATTGAATGAAAAACATTTTAGTGGGTAAATATTATAAATTGGAATACTAAACTTCAATGTTGGGTCAAGCATATATCTCTAGAGGAGAGTGGGAAAACCTCTTATTAGAGTCCATTAAATTTGTTTTTTCTTAAAAAATATGTTTGCAAGTTAAAATTATAGAAATCATTAGAAATTGCATTGTGGCAGGGGTGATAACTTAGAAATTTACAAAATTTAAATTCAACAGATTATTACCAACACAATTACCCCTATAAGACTTTAAAATTCTGAAAAATGAAAAAATGCAATGTTTTGATTTTTTTTAATATATTGTTAATGCCCTTTCAATTTAAATGGAATGAAAAGCATAATATTTGAATCTGTTAATTCAACAAAAATACAAGTGATACACTCAATTAAATAAAAAACACTTTAGTGGATGAATATTATAAATTGGAATCCTAAGTTTCAATGTTGGGTCAAGCATATATCTCTAGAGGGGAGAGGGAAAACTACTTATTAGAGACCATTAAATTTGTTTTTTTCTTAAGAAATATCTTTAGAGATCAAATTACAGAAATAATTAGAAATGCATTGTGGCAAGGGAGATAATTAAGAAATTTACAAAATTTCACTTTAACCAATTATTAGGAAAATGTTTACCTCTATAGGACTCTAAAATTTTGAAAATTCAAAAAATGCAATGTTTTAATTTTTAATATATTGTTAACACCCTTTCAATTTAAATGGAGTTAAAAACATAATATTTGAATTTGTTAATTCAACAAAAATACAAGGAATGGACTCAATTGAATAAAAAACACTTCAGTGGGTGAATATTATAAATTGGAATCTTAAGTTTCAATGTTGGGTCAAGCATACATCTCTAGAGCAGAGTGAAAAAACATATTAGAGTTCATTAAATTTGTTTTTTCTTAAGAAATATGTTTGCAGACTAAAATTATAGAAATATTTAGAAATTGCAATGTGGTAAATGAGATAATTAAGAAATTTATGAAATTTCAATTTAACTCATTATTAACAACACATTTATCCCTATAAGACTCTAAAATTTTGAAAATTGAAAAAATGCAATGTTTTGGTTTTTAATATATTGTTAGTGCCTTTCCAATTTAAATAGTGTGAAAAGCATAATATTTGAATTTGTTATTTCCACAAAAATACAAGGAATGGACTTAATTGAATAAAAAACACTTTAGTGGATGAATATTATAAATTGGAATCCTAAGTTTCGATGTTGGGTCAAGTATATATCTCTAGAGGGGAGTGGGAAAACTTCTTATCAGAGTCCATTAAATTTGTTTTTTCTTAAGAAATATGTTTGCACATTAAAATTATAGAAATCTTTAGAAATTGCATTGTGGTAAGGGAGATAATTAAGAAATTTATAAAATTTCAATTTAACTCATTATTAACAACACATTTATCCCGATAAGACTCTAAAATTCTGAAAATTGAAAAAATGCAATGTTGTGATTTTTTTTAGTATTTTGTTAGTGCCCTTCCAATTTAAATGATGTGAAAAGTATAATATTTGAATATGTTAATTCAACAAAAATATAAGGAATGGACTCAATTGAATAAAAAACACTTTAGTGGGTGAATATTATAAATTGGAATCCTAAGTTTCAATGTTGGGTCAAGCATATATCTCTAGAGGTGAGTGGGAAAAATTCTTATTAGAGTCCATTGCATTTGTTTTTTCTTAAGAAATATGTTTGTAGACTAAAATTATAGAAATCATTATAAATTGCATTGTGGCAAGGGGATAACTTAGAAATTTGCAAAATTGAAATTCAACTAATTATTAACAACACATTTATCCATACACAACTCTAAAATTCTGAAAAATGAAAAAATGAAATATTTTGATTTTTTTTCAATATATTGTTAATGTCCTTTCAATTTAAATGGAGTGAAAATTATAATATTTGAATCTGTTAATTCAACAAAAATTTAAGAAATGGACTCAATTGAATCAAAAACACTTTAGTGGATGAATACTATAAATTGGAATCCTAAACTTCAATGTTGGGACAAGCATATATCTCTAGAGCGTAATGTGAAAACTTCTTATTGGAGTCTATTAAATTTGTTTTTTCTTAAAAAATATGTTTGCTGATTAAAAATATAGAAATCCTTAGAAATTGCATTGTTGCATGTGGCAAAAGAGATAATTAGGAAATTTACAAAATTTCATTTCAACTCATTATTAAGAGCACATTTACCCTTGTAGGACTCTAAAATTCTGAAAGTTGAAAAAATACAATATTTTGATTTTTTAATATATTATTAATGTCCTTTCAATTTAATGGGAGTGAAATTCAACAAAAATACAAGGAATGGACTCAATTGAATAAAAAACACTTTAGTGGGTGAATATTTTAAACTAGAATCCTAAACCAGGTCGTGTTTCTGGTTTACTTGCAAGTGGTGTTTTTGGTTTGCTTGCAGGAGGTGTTTCTAGTTTGCTTGTAGGCCATTTGTCTGCTAGGATGCTCTTCCTATTTATGTACTCCCTTCTATGCAAACCCTAATAGGGTTTATTGGAGTTGCGGCGAATTTCCTTTCTTGCCCCTCCATGTGGCTTCATATTACTGTTCCATACAAAATTCAGCATTATCCTCCTTCTTAATTTATTTTTCTTACTGTTTTCTTTCTACTAAAAACTCATCCCTTGAATGCTTGAATGAGTCATTTTTGCTTGCACACTTAAATCTGGTTGACAACAATTATAACCCATACAAGGCTGTGGGAACAACAATCTCCCCCTTTGTAATTGTTAGCAACACTCATAACAAAAACCATTATGCAACAGTCCTTCATAATCTTTTTAGAGTAATAATCCAGAAGTAGATGGATTACAACTCCCCCTAAATATGTACTCCCCCTTCCTTAATAGCTCCCCTTGCACTGTTGCTTCTCTCCCCCTTTGCCAACAAATTACAAATTTAAAAAACCTGCAAAGTAGAGATGGAGGATTCACCTAAACTTCAGGCTTAAGGAGGCATTTGCATAGACAGACTCATTCTGTGCTTTTTAAATAGCTCTGTAGATAGAGATTTAGTTAGAATATCTGAGATTTGATCTTTAGTGTCGACATACTCCAACTGAATTGTGCCCTCTTCCACTTGATCCTTGATAAAGTGATATTGGATGTCAATATGCTTGCTTCTTGAATGTTGAATTGAATTCTTGATAAGATCAATTGCACTTTGATTATCACAAAGTACACTCACTGGTAACTTCACTTCAACACCCAAATCGGCCAATTGTCTTTGCATCTATATCACCTGAGTACATGCTGCACAAGCAGCCATATACTCAGCCTCCGCTGTCCTCAAAGCAACACTGTTTTGCTTTCTACTTAGCCATGCAACACACTTTGAACCCAAGTAGAAGCTGCAGCCACTAGTTAATTTTCTGTCATCTATACTTCCTGCCCAGTAGTTTTACAGAATCCATGGCAGGATACCACAAGCCCATTTCTAGTGTCCCCTTGAGGTATCTTAGCATTCTTTTCAATGCTAACACATGAGATTCCTTAGGATCAGTTTGGAATCTGCTGGCAATGCACACAGCTTGCATGAGATTAGGCCTTGATGCTGTAAGGTATAGAAGGCTCCCTATCATCTTCCTGTATTATGTAGGGCTTGTACTCCTTCCTTCCTGATCTTTTGTTAACTTGCAGCCTACTGACATAGGGGTACTGACAGGTCTGCTATCCTCCATGCCAAACTTTTTCAGCATTTCTTTGGCATATTTCGTCTGAGAAATAAAAATACCTTCTTCACACCGTTTTATCTGTAATCCAAGAAAGTAAGTCATTTCTCCAATCAATGAAATCTCAAATTCCTCACTCATCTTCTGTGCAAATTCTTGGCATAGCTCAGAGTGATCCCCTCCAAAGATAATGTCATCTACATATACTATGGTTATCAGTTGGCCTTTCTCTGAGTTAAACACATATAGGTTATTATCAATTGTTCCTCTTCTAAAGTTCAACCTTCTCAAATACACGTTCAGCCTATTGTACCATGCTCTTGGGGTTTGTTTAAGGCCATACAAGGCTTTCTTTAGCTTGCACACGTGTGTCTCATCCTTACTGATTTATACTCCATCAGGTTGTTCAATATACACTTCTTCTTTCAGGAGTCCATTCAAAAAGACTGATTTCACATCCATCTGGTAAACTTTATACCTCTTATGTGCTGCCAAAGCTAAGAACATTATGATAGTTTCCAACCTTGCTACTGGTGCAAAAGTTTCATCAACATCTACTCCTTTTATTTGAGTGTAGTCTTTGCAAACCAGCCTAGCCTTGTTCCTCACCACCTTGCCATCTTCATTGTGTTTATTTTTAAACACTCATTTTGTTCCTATGACATTCTTGTTAGTGGGTCTTGGAACTAGCTCCCATGTTTCATTCTTCTCGATTTGATCTAGCTCTTCATTGATAACTTTGACCTAGGCTTTGTCTTATGCAGCCTCTTCAACATATTTAGGTTCAACTTGTGAGAGTAAAGTAGTAGCTCTTACAATTTTTCTTGTTGTTGAAACTCCTGCTGATGGGTCACCTATTATCTGATTTCCTTGATGAGCACTGGTCCATGTCTTCTTTGTCTTTCTCTCTTGCACAGTCGTAGTTGCAAGAGAATCTCCTTCTTCATCTTCAAACTCACTCTTCTCTGACTTTGAACTTACTTTTTTTTCCTCTTCTTCATGTTGGTCAGATTCTTCATCTATCTTGAAGTCATCTTCTTCACTGTTCTCAGCTTCTCCATTATGCATTATTTTTCAGTTTTCATCTATTCTCACATCACTGGAAGTGACCACTTTTCCTAGTTTATGCAGAAAAACTTTGTAACCTTTTGTTTATGTTGAGTATCCCACAAAGATGCCTTCATCTGACCTAGCATGGAATTTTCCCAAGTTTTGCTCCTTGTTCTTCACAAAACATGGGCTGCCAAAGATTCTAAGATACTTGGCTGTTGTCTTCTTCCCACTCTATAGCTCATATAGAGTCTGATCAGTATTGGGCCTTAGTAAAACTCTGTTTAATAGGTGCATGGCTGTAAATGTTGCTTCTGTCCAAAATCTTGTGTGAAGCTTGGATTCCAGTAGTAGCGTTCTTGCCATTTCAACCACAGCTCTATTTTTCCTCTCTACCACCCCGTTCTGTTGAGGTGTTCTTCTGCTGCCATCTGATGGTGAATTCCATGCTTTTCGAGGTAATCTTCAAAAGCTCCATTTGTGAATTCAGTGCCTTGATTTGACCTCAATACTTTGATCTTCTTTCCACTCTCATTTTTAGCCAATCTTTTATATCTCTTGAAGCATTTCAAAACTTCTAACTTGTGTTTGAGGTGCATGATGTAAGTCCTTCTGGAATAATCATCAACAAACAAGATGAAGTACCTCTCACCATTCAACCCTTTTGTTCTCATCGGCCCACACAAATCAGTATGTACAATGTCAAGCATTGCTTCAAAACTAACCTCTTTGGTCTTATACTACTTTCTGACCTATTTTCCTTTAGAGCATGCTGAGCAAACATACTCCCTCTCTCTCTTGAGGTCTGGAATGTCTCTGATTGCATGAGTAGTGGTTAGCTTCCTCATGTTTTTCTGTGTTAAGTGTCCCAGCCTCTTATGCCAGAGTTGATTTTCTTTTTCTTTTGTAAGTAAACATCTGTTTGTCTTGTTCTCATCAATCACATATAAATTTCCAGCTATTCTCTTCCTGGTTGCAACAATATTGCCTTCTTTACTCTTTACTTGGCAACCTGTTTTTGTGAATATCACTTTATGGTCTTCATTGCATAGTTGGTTGACAGATGCTAGATTATATCTGAGTCCTTCAACGTGCATAACATCTTTCAACTTTCCTTTTCCAATATTTACTGACCTTTGACCACTGATGTTGAGTGAATCATCATTGCCAAACTTGACTCTGCCTTCTCTTGACTTGTTTAGTTTTGATAATTTACTCTTGTTTCCTATCATGTGTGAAGTGCACCTACTATCAAGGATCCACTGCTTATTCTTGTAGTCAACCTTTAGTGCAATTTTAGCTATATTAGCCACCTCCCTTTTAACTTTATATTCCTTCTTTTGAGCTAGCTTGATGATAGCTTTCTCCTTTTTCTTAGCTTTGACTGTACCAATTGCTTTCACTGTGCCATTAAGTGCCTTCTCTTGCTCAGGGAGAAGTGTCATGCATTTCTTGGCATTATGGCCATCTTCCCCACACCTTTCATACTGTTCCAAGTCTCCTAATATAGCAAACTTGTTCTTTGAAACCACTGGTTTGGGCTTCCACCAACAATCCTTGTCAATGTGTCCTTGCTTTTTACAATATGTGCAAGAGCTCACGATAGGTGTTCTCCTCTGAGTTTTGTATTGTCTCCTCTTGTATGCAGTATTGTATCTTCTCAAGTTAGAGACATATACTAGCCTTCTCCACTAGCATTTACTTGCCTTATGACCCCAAACTTCACAATAAAGACAGTAACCTTGAAACTGCCTCTTCTTGGGTCTAATCACAGCTTGTTTTCTTTTGTTCATTACTTGCTGTGTAGGCAAGGTTGCTGGCTTCTTTGCTTGTGTGACTTTCATTTCAATCACCTTCTTCTACTTCTTCTGTTCAGCTGTAGCCCTTTGCTGGCTGACTTTCTTTTCTTCATTTTTGTTTGCAACCCTAGGTTGCTTCTTCAAATCTTCTTTATTTTCAGCCTTCACTGTTCCTGGCTGATCAGTCTTTTCTTTCTAAGACTTAACCTTCTCTTTCAACTTCTGTGGCAAAGTCTCATTATCTTTAGGCAATGCAGCATCAGATTGCTGCACTTTCTCTTCATTCTTCTTTTCTCTTGCAGAGCTTGTTTCTCCTATCACTTCAAACTTCTATAAGTTCTCTTCACTCTTTTTGAGTTGTTGCTGAAGTCTCAGCAACTCTATCTCCATTTCTTCAATTGTTGAAATCCTTGAGCCAAGCTCCATAGTAAGGTCTTCACATATTTTGATCTGTTCTTCAAATCTTCTCTTCAAGTCAATATGTTCAGCCCTTATTTCATCCTTTTGACTTTCTGCTTCCTCAATCTTTGCTTCAACTTGTTGTATATGGGCCTCCAACCTTCTTATGGTTCTACCCCTTCTGATTATCTCTTTTGAAGCTGCTTCTAACTCAACTTCAAGATCTGGTTCTTCTTCATCAATCTCCTCTTCCTCTTCAGAGGTTGAACTACCACATCGAGCTGATGCCATAAAGGCATGCTTATCTGATGAGTCTACATCTTCCTCCTCATCGGCTTCTTTTGTCTGGCTCACATAACTCTTGATTGAGCCTCTCTTCTTCTTCTGTGGGTTAGCAGTCTTCTTGCTGGACTTCCTTGACTTGAATGATGGTCTTCTCCATTTTGAATTCTGCTCATCATCACCATCCTTATCTTCATCATCAAGTTTCACTTTGCACTGAGAAGCAAAGTGTCCAGTCTGTCCACAACAATAACATCTCAAGGACAACTGTCCTTTTCCCTTCTTAGACCCCCTTTTGAATTTCCTTGTGAAGTATGCCAACACTTCACCTTCACTTTCTTCCTCCTCATCATCATCATCCTCACTGGATGATTCTTCCTCTTCTTTTATCTTCAAGTGTTTCATAGCTTTGAAAGCTGCCTCCTTTGATACCTTTGACGTTGAGGAGCTCTCAGTTGACTTTATTCTCATCTCATATGCAATGAGATTGCACTGGAAATCATGCAAAGACATAGAATTGAGATCTCTACTCTCCTTTATGGCTGCCACCTTTAAGGCAAACCTCTCAGGTAGAATTCTCAGAATTTTCTTCACAATAGATGAGTCCTTCTTGTTCTTCCCATGACTTCTAGATAGTTTACAACATCAATAACCCTGGTGAAGAACTCTTAGACTGTCTCATTTTTCTGCATTTTGAGAGATTCATATCTCTCCTTGAAAACTTGAAGCTTGGCCTCCTTCATTCTGCCATCACCTTCATAGACTTTCTGCAATCTGTCCCATATCTCCTTGGCAGATTTGCAGTCCATAACTTTAGCATATTCAGCATCTGTCAATGCTGAAATGATGATGTTTGAGGCCTTCCCATTTATCTCAAACTGTCTTAATTCCTCTAGGGTTGGATTTTTACCTTCTTCTGAAGGTTTAAAACCCTCCTGTACAGATTTCACCACGTTCATGCCCATAGTTGCAAATACCACCTGCATTCTCGCTCTCCACATACAGTAGTTGGTTCCATTGAAGATTGGAACCTTCTTGCTGTAAGTAGTGCTGGTGCTGGTACTAGCGTCCATTTCTCAGTATGCTGAACAAGTTAAAACTTCTGGAGCTCTTCAAACTAGTACACCAAGTTGTTAAGCTTTATCCTGGTGAACCTGTACTTTGATACCAATTGAAGTTCCTAACTTCACCCTAGGATCTACTAGTCTATGATACTGAGAGGGGGGGTGAATCAGTATCACACCCCTTAAAACTCTGATAACTTAAGCCAAAGTATTCTATTTTTTTAATACTTTCGCTCTCGTCAATACGTAGGTATGTGAACAACTTCAACCTCTTCTTAAAAGCAAACTCTTTCTCATATTCGACTAAGGTAGATCTATTGTTACCTACTAATCACAATAGTCCCTAAAGTCACCTTTTAGACACCTTGCCTATTAGACAAATCAGATGTTCTTGATTAGGTCTTCTTTAGGTTATAGGTTCGATGATACTTTAGCTGTGTTCACAACTCAATTCAAAACATAGAATGTAAATCAAAGTAAGGACACAAGAGATTTATGTAGTTTCGTCAATCTGACGTACATCCACGGTGGTAGAGACTCTTCCTCTACCGAGACAATCCACTATACTTGAGAATACTAGTGTGGTACTCCCGATGTTCACAATGTAGTTACAATGGATGTCTTAATCCTCTGTTCCTTTCACTATTGCAAATACAGAGCAAGTACAATACAAAGAGTGTCACTTACTGTGTCCACCCTTCTTTTAGCTTGTCTTGGCTTTGTTGAATTGAATAGGCTGCTTCACTGCCGCTTAGAAGTCCACCACAACACTCTCTAACTTCTCTTGAAGAAATTTGGAAATATGTTGAGTTCTTTCCAATGCTTCACTGAATTCCTCCTCTAGGTTGTTTCACACAACTCCTGCTTTCACCGTCTCATGGTTTCATAGCTTGCACTCATGCTTCTGGTCTGCCATTTCATGTCTCACGGCCTGCCCCATGCTTCTAGATGGAGTGAAAAGCGTAATATTTGAATTTGTTAAATCAACAAAAATATAGGTAATGGACTCAATTGAATAAAAAACACTTTAGTGGGTCCTTATTATAAATTGGAATCCTAAGTTTCAACGTTGGGTCAAGCATATATCTCTATAGGGGAGTGGGAAAACTTCATATTAGAGTCCATTGCATTTGTTTTTTCTTAAGAAATATGTTTGTAGACTAAAATTATAGAAATCATTAGAAATTGCATTGTGGTAAGGGAGATAATTAAGAAATTTATAAACTTTCAATTTAACTCATTATTAACAACACATTTATCTTTATAAGACTCTAAAATTCTGAAAATTGAAAAAAATGTAATGTTTTGATTTTTTTAATATATTGTTAATGCCCTTTCAATTTAAATGAAGTGAAAAGCGTAATATTTGAATTTGTTAAATCAACAAAAATAAAAGTAATGGACTCAATTGAATAAAGACACTTTAGTGGGTTCATATTATAAATTGGAATCCTAAGTTTCAATGTTGGGTCAAGCATATATCTATAAAAGGGAGTGGGAAAACTTCTTATTAGAGTCCATTGCATTTGTTTTTTCTTCAGAACTATGTTTGCAGACTAAAATTATAGATATCATTGGAAATTGCATTGTGGCAAGCGAGATGATTAAGAAATTTATAAAATTTCAATTTAACTTATTATTAACAACACATTTATCCTTATAAGACTTTAGAATTCTAAAAGTTGAAAAAATGTAATGTTTTGATCTTTTAATATATGTTAATGCCTTTTTAATTTAAATGGAGTGAAGATCATAATATTTGAATATGTTAATTCAACAAAAATATAAGGAGTGGACTTAATTGAATAAAAAACACTTTAGTGGGTGAATATTATAAATTAGAATCCTATGTTTGAATGTTGGGTTAAGCATATATCTCTAGAGGGGAGTGGGGAAACTTCTTATTAGTGTCCATTGCATTTGTTTTTTCTTAAGAAATATGTTTGCAAACTAAAATTATAGAAATCATTGAAAATTACATTGTGGCAAGGGAGATAATTAATAAATTTACAAAATTTCAATTCAACAGATTATTAACAACACATTTATCCCTATAAGACTCTAAAAGTCTGAAAATTGAAAATGGAATGTTTTGATTTGTTTAATATATTGTTAATGCTCTTTCAATTTAAATAGAGTGAAAAGTATAATATTTGAATATGTTAATTCAACAAAAATACAATGAATGGACTCAATTGAATAAAAAACACTATAGTGGGTCCATATTATAAATTGGAATCCTATGTTTGAATGTTGGGTCAATCATATATCTCAAGAGGAGAGTGAGAAAACTTCTTATTACAATGCATTAAATTTGTTTTTTTTTAAGAAATATGTTTGTAGATTAAAATTATTGAAATAATTAAAAATTGCATTGTGACAAGGGAGATAATTAAGAAATTTACAAAATTTCACTTCAACTCATTATTAAAAACACATTTATCCTTATAGGACCCTAAAATTCTGAAAATTGAAAAAAATCTTTTTTTAATATTTTGTTAATGCCCTTTTAATTTAAATGGAGTGAAAAGTATAATATTTGAATATGTTAATTCAACAAAAATACATGGAATGGACTCAATTGAATAAAAGACACTATAGTGGGTGAATATTATAAATTGGAATCCTAAATTTCAATCTTCGATCAAGCATATATCTTTAAAGGGGATTGGGAAAACTCCTTATTAGATTCCATCAAATTTCTTTTTTTTTTTTTAAGAAATATGTTTGCAGATTAAAATTATAGAAATCATTAGAAATTGCATTGTGGCAAGAGAGATAATTAAGAAATTTACAAAATTCAAATTTAACTGATTATTAACAACATGTTTATCCCTATAAAACTCTAAAATTTTGAAAATTGAAAAAATCTAATCTTTTGATTTTTTTTAATATTTTGTTAATACCCTTTCAATTTAAATGGAGTGAAAAGTATAATATTTAAATATGTTAATTCAACAAAAATACAAGTAATGGACTCAAATGAATAAAAAACACTTTAGTAAGTGAATATTATAAATTAGAATCCTAAGCTTCAAAGTAGGGTCAAGCATATATCTTTAGAGGGGAGTGTGAAAACTTCTTATTATAGTCCATTAAATTTTTTTTATCTTAAGAAAATGTTTGCAGATTAAAATTATAGAAATCATTAGATATTGCATTGTGGTAAGGGAGATAATTGATAAATTTACAAAATTTCACTTCAACTCATTATTATGAACATATTTACGCCTATAAGACTCTAAAATTCTGAAAATTGAAATAATGCAATGTTTTGATTTTTTAATATATTGTTAGTGCCCTTTCAATTTAAAGGGAGTGAAGAGCATAATATTTGAATTGTTAATTCAAGAAAAATACAAGGAATGGACTCAATTGAATAAAAAAAAACTTTAGTGGGTAAATTTTATAAATTGGAATCCTAAGTTTCAATGTTGAGTCAAGCATATATCTCTAGAGAGGCATGACAAAACTTCTTATTAATGTCCATTGCATTTGTTTTCTCTTAAGAAATAGGTTTGCAGATTGAAATTATAGAAATCATTGGAAATTGCATTGTGGCAAGGGAGATAATTAAGAAATTCATAAAATTTCAATTTAACTCATAATTAATAACACATTTATCCTTATAAGACTCTAAAATTCTGAAAATTGTAAAAATGAAATGTTTTGACTTTTTTTAATATATTGTTAATGCCCTTTGAATTTAAATGGAGTGAAAGGCATAATATTTGAATATGTTAATTCAACAAAAATACAAATAATAGACTCAATTGAAAAAAAAAACACTTTAGTGGGGGAATATTATAAATTTGAATCCTAAACTTCAATGTTAGATCATACATCTATCTCTATAGGAGAGTAAGAACACTTCTTATTAGGGTTCATTGTATTGGCTTTTTCTTAAGTAAGACGTTTGCAGACTAAAATTTAAGAAATCTTTACAAATTGCATTGTGGCAAGGGAGATAATTAAGAAATTTACAAAATTCAAATTTACTTGATTATTAACAACACATTTATCACTATAAGACTGTAAAATTCTGAAAATTGGAAAAATGCAACATTTTGATTTTTTAATATATTGTTAATGCCCTTTCAATTTAAATGGACTGAAAAGCAAAATATTTGAATGTGTTAATTAAAGAAAGATACAAGGAATAGACTCAATTGAATAAAAAACACTTTAGTAGGTGAATATTATAAATTGGAATCTTAAGCTTTAATGTTGGGTCAAGAATATTTCTTTAGAGGGGAGTGGGAAAACTTCTTGTTAGAGTCCATTGCATTTGTTTTCTCTTAAGAAATATGTTTGTAGACTAAAATTATAGAAATCATTTGAAATTGCATTGTGGCAAGAGAGATAATTGAGAAATTTATAAAATTTAAATTCAACAGATTAGTAACAACACATTTACCCTTATAAGACTCTAAAATTCTGAAACTTGAAAAAATGCAATGTTTTGATTTTTTTTTAATAAATTGTTAATGACCTTTCAATTTAGATGGAGTGAAAAGCGTAATATTTGAATTTGTTAAATCAACAAAAATACAGGTAATGGACTTAATTGAATAAAAAACACTTTAGTGGGTCCATATTATAAATTGGAATCCTAGGTTTCAATGTTGGGTCAAGCATATATCTCTAGAGGGGAGTCGGAAAACATCTTATTAGTGTCCATCGCATTTACTTTTTTCTTAAGAAATATGTTTGCAGACTAAAACTATAAAAATCCTTGAAAATTGTATTGTGGCAAGGGAGATAATTAAGAAATTTATAAAATTTCAATGAAAGTCATTATTAACAACACATTTATCCCTATAAGACTCTAAAATTTTGAAAATTGAAAAAATGCAATGTTTTGATTTTTTAATATATGTTGATGCCCTTTCAATTTAAATGGAGCGAAAAGTACAATATTTAAATTTGTTAATTTAACAAAAATACAAGGAATGGACTCAATTGAATAAAAAACACTTTAGTAAGTGAATATTATAAATTAGAATCCTAAGTTTCAATGTTGGGTCAAGCATATATCCCCTGAGTGGAGTGAGAAATTTTCTTATTAGAGTCCATTGCATTTATTTTTTTCTTAAGAAATATGTTTGCATACTAAACTTATAGAAATCATTAGAAATTGCATTGTGGCAAGGGAGATAACTATGAAATTTACAGCATTTAAATTTAACTAATTATTAACAACACATTTATCCCTATAAGACTCTAAAATTCTAAAAAATGAAAAAATGCAATGTTTTGATTTTTTAATATATGCTAATGCCCTTTAATTTTAAATGAATTGAAAAGCATAATATTTGAATATGTTGGATCATGCATTGATCTCTATAGGGGAGTGGGAAACTTTTTATTAGCGTCCACTGTATTGGCTTTTTCTTAAGTAAGTCGTTTGCAGACTAAAATTATAGAAATCATTAAAAACTGCATTGTGGCAAGGGAGATAATGAAAATATTTATAAAATTTCAAGTTAACTCATTATCAACAACACATTTATCCCTATAAGACTCTAAAATTTTGAAAAGCATAATATTTGAATATGTTAATTCAACAAAACTACAAGAAATGGACTCAATTGAATGGAAAACACTTTAGTGGATGAATATTACAAATTGGAATCCAAAACTTCAATGTTGGGTTGTGCATATAACTCTATAGGGGAGTGAGAAAACTTCTTATTGAGGTCCATTGTATTTGCTTTTTCTTAAGTAAGATGTTTGCAGACTAAAATTGTATAAATCATTAGAAATTCCATTGTGGCAAGGGAGATAATTAAGAAATTTACAAAATTTTAATTCAATTGATTGTTAACAACACATTTATCCTTATATGACTCTACAATTTTGAAAATTGAAAAAATGCAATGTTTTGATTTTTTAATATATGTTAATGCCCTTTCATTTTAAATGAAGTGAAAAGCATAATATTTGAATCTCCTAATTCCACAAATATTCAAGTAATGGACTCAATTGAATAAAAAACACTTTAGTAGGTCAATATTATAAATTGGAATCCTAAGCTTCAATGTTGGGCCAAGCATATATCTCTTGATGGGAGTGGGAAAATTTCTTATTAGAGTCCATTGCATTTGTTTTTTCTTAAGAAATATGTTTGCAGGCTAAAATTATAGAAATCATTAGAAATTGCATTGTGGCAAGGGAGTTAATGAAAAAATTTATAAAATTTCACTTCAACTTATTATTAACAACACATTTATCCCTATAAGACTCTAAAATTTTGAAAATTAAAAAAAAATGCAAAGTTTTGATTTTTTTAATATAATGTTAAGGCCCCCTTTCATTTTAAATGGAGTGAAAAGCATAGTATTTGAATTTGTAAACTCGACAAAAATACAAGTAATAGACTCAATTGAATAAATAACACTTTAGTAGGCGAAAATTATAAATTGGAATCCTAAACTCCAATGTTTGGTCATGCATTTATCTCTATAAGGAGTGAGAACACTTCTTATTAGGGTAAATTGTATTGGTTTTTTCTTAAGTAAGACGTTTGCAGACTAAAATTATATAAATCATTACAAATTGCATTGTGGCAAGGGAGATATTTAAGAAATTTACAAAATTCAAATTTAAAACTGCAACATTTTGATTTTTTAATATATTGTTAATGCCCTTTCAATTTAAATGGACTGAAAGTATAATATTTGAATCTGTTAATTCAACAAAAATACAAGGAATGGACTCAATTGAATAAAAAAACACTTTAGTGGGTGAATATTATAAATTGGAATCCTAAGCTTCATTGTTGGGTCAAGCATATATCTCTAGAGTAGAGTGGGAAAACTTCTTTTTAAAGTCCATTGCTTTTGTTTTCTCTAAAAAAATATGTTTGTAGATTAAAATTATAAAAATCATTAGAAATTGCATTGTGGGAAGGGAGATAATTAAGAAATTTATAAACTTTAAATTCAACAGAATATTAACAACACATTTACCCCTATAAGACTCAAAAATTCTAAAAATTGAAAAAATGTAATGTTTTGATTTTTTTAATATATTGTTAATGCCCTTTCAATTTAAATAGAGTGGAAAGCATAATATTTAAATCTATTAATTCGACAAAAATACAAGTAATGGACTCAATTGAATAAAAAACACTTTAGTGGGCGAATATTACATATTGGAATCCTAAACTTCAATGTTGGGTCATGCATCTATCTCTATAGGGGAGTGAGAAAACTTCTTTTTAGGGTCCATTGTATTGGCTTTTTCTTAAGTAAGATGTTTGCAGACTAAAATTATAGAAATCATTAGAAATTGCATTGTGGCAAAGGAGATAATTAAGAAATTATCAAAATTCAAATTTAATTGATTATTAACAACACATTTATCCCATAGGACTTTAAAATTCTGAAAATTGAAAAAATGCAATGTTTTGATTTTTTAATATATGCTAATGCCCTTTCATTTTAAATGAAGTGAAAAGCATAATATTTGAATATATTAATTCAACAAAAATACAAGTAATGAACTCAATTGAATAAAAAACACATCAATGGGTGAATATTATAAATTGGAATTGTAAACTTCAATGTTCGGTCAAGCCTCTATCTCTAGAGGGGAGTGGGAAACTTTTAATTAGCGTCCACTGTATTGGCTTTTTCTTAAGTAAGACATTTGTAGACTAAAATTATAGAAATCATTACAAATTGCATTGTTGTAAGGCAGATAACTAAGAAATTTACAAAATTTAAATTCAACTGATTATTAACAACACATTTATCCCTACAAGAATTTAAAATTCTGAAAATTGAAAAAAATGCAATGTTTTGATCTTTTAAATATATTGTTAATGCCCTTTCCATTTAAATGAAGTGAAAAGCATGATATTTGAATCTATTAATTTGACAAAAATACAAGTAATGGACTCAGGTGAATAAAAAACACTTTAGTGGGCAAATATTACAAATTGGAATTCTAAACGTCAATGTTTGGGCAAGCATATATCTCTAAAAGCGAGTGGAAAACATTTTATTAGGGTCCATTGTATTGGCTTTTTCTTAAGTAAAACCTTTGCAAACTAAAATTATAGAAATCATTAGAAATTGCATTGTGGTAAGGGAGAAAACTAAGAAATTTACAAATTTTAAATTCAACTGATTATTAACAACACATTTATCCCTAGAAGACTTTAAAATTCTAAAAATTGAAAAAAATGCATTGTTTTGATTTTTTTAATATATTGTTAATGCCCTTTCAATTTAAATGGAGTGAAAAGCATGATATTTGAATATGTTAATTCAACAAAAATACAACTAATGGACTAAATTGAATAAAAAACACTTTATTGGGCGAATATTACAAATTGAAATTCTAAACTTCAATGTTTGGTCAAGCATATATCTCTAAAAGGGAGTGGAAAACGTTTTATTAGGGTCCATTGTATTGGCTTTTTCTTAAGTAAGACCTTTGCAGACTAAAATTATAAAAATCATTACAAATTGCATTGTGGCAAGAGAGATAACTAAGACAATTAGAAAATTTAAATGCAACTGATTATTAAAAATACATTTATCCGTACAAGACTTTAAAATTATGAAAATTGAAAAAAATGCAATGTCTTGATTTTTTTAATATATTGTTAATGCCCTTTCAATTTAAATGGAGTGAAAAGCATGATATTTGAATCTGTTAATTCAACAAAAATACAAGTAATGGACTGAATTTAATAAAAAACACTTTAGTGGGTGAATATTACAAATTGGAATTCTAAACTTTAATGTTCGGTCAAGCATATATCTCTATAAAGGAGTGAAAAACCTTTTATTAGGGTCCATTGTATTGGTTTTTTCTTAAGTAAGACCTTTGCAAACTAAAATTATAGAAATCATTACAAATTGCATTGTGGCAAGAGAGATAACTAAGACAATTACAAAATTTATATTCAACTGATTATTAACAACACATTTATCCGCACAACACTTTAAAATTATGAAAATTGAAAAAAATGCAATGTTTTGATTTTTTTAATACATTGTTAATGCCCTTTCAAATTAAATGGGGTGAAAAGCATGATATTTGAATCTGTTAATTGAACAAAAATACAAGTAATGGACTCAATTGAATAAAAAACACTTTAGTGGGCGAATATTACAAATTGGAATACTCAACTTGAATGTTGGGTCATGCATCTATCTCTATAAGGGAGTGAGAAAACTTTTATTAGGGTCCATTGTATTGGCTTTTTCTTAAGTAAGATGTTTGCAAGGTAAAATTATAAAAATCATTAGAAATTGCCTTGTGGCAAGGGTGATAATTAAGAAATTTACAAAATTTAAATTTAATTGATTACTAACAACACATTTCTCCTTATAAGACTCTAAAATTTTGAAAATTGAAAAAATGCAATGTTTTGATTTTTTTAATATATTGTTAATGCCCTTTCAATTTAAATTGGGTTAAAAATATAATATTTGAATCTATTAATTCAACAAAAATACAAGAAATGGACTCAATTGAATAAAAAACACTTTAGTGGGTGAATATTATAAATTGGAATCCTAAACTTCAATGTGGGATCATGCATTTATCTATATTGGGGAGTGAGAAGCTTTTTGTTAGGATCCATTGTATTGGCTTTTTCTTAAGTAAGACGTTTGCAATCTAAAATAATAGAAATCATTAGAAATTGCATTATGGTAAGGGAGATAACTAAGAAATTAACAAAATTTAAATTCAACTGATTATTAACAACACATTTATCCGTACAAGACTTTAAAATTCTGAAAATTGAAAAAAATGCAATGTTTTGATTTTTTTAGTATATTGTTAATGCTTTTTCAATTTAAATGGAGTGAAAAGAATGATATTTGAATCTGTTAATTCGACAAAAATACAAGTAATGGACTCAATTGAATAAAAAACATTTTAGTGGGTGAATATTACAAATTGGAATTCTAAACTTTAATATTTGGTCAAGTATATATCTTTAAAAGGGAGTGAGGAACTTTTTTTTAGGGTCCATTGTATTGGCTTTTTCTTAAGTAAGACCTTTGCAGACTAAAATTATAGAAATCATTACAAATTGCATTGTGACAAGAGAGATAAGTAAGAAATTTAAAAAATTTAAATTCAACTGATTATTAATCACACATTTATCCGTACAAGACTTTAAAATTCTAAAAATTGAAAAAAATGCAATGTTTTGATTTTTTTATTGTTAATGCTCTTTCAATTTAAATGGAGTGAAAAGTATGATATTTGAATCTGTTAATTCAACAAAAATACAAGTAATGGACTCAATTAAATAAAAAACACTTTCGTGGGCGAATATTACAAATTGGAATCCTAATTTTGAATGTTGGGTCATGCATCTATCTCTATAGGGGAGTGAGAAAACTTTTTGTTAAGGTCCATTGTATTGGATTTTTCTTAAATAACACGTTTGCAAAGTAAAATTATAAAAATCATTAGAAATTGCCTTGTGGCAAGGGTGATAATTAAGAAATTTACAAAATTTAAATTTAATTGATTACTAACAACACATTTCTCTTTATAAGACTCTAAAATTTTGAAAATTGAAAAAATGCAATGTTTCAATTTTTTTTTAATATATTGTCAATGCCCTTTCAATTTAAATGGAGTTAAAAATATATTATTTGAATATGTTAATTCAACAAAAACACAAGGAACAGACTCAAATGAATAAAAAACACTTTAGGGGGTGAATATTATAAATTGGAATCTTAAACTTCAATGTTGGATTATGCATCTATCTATATTGGGGAGTGGCAAACTTTTTGTTAGGATCCATTGTATTGGCTTTTCCTTAAGTAAGACGTTTGCAGACTAAAATTATAAAAATCATTAGAAATTGCATTGTGGCAAGGGAGATAACTAAGAAATTTATAAAATTTAAATTTAACTGATTATGAACAACACATTTATCCCTATTAGACTTTAAAACCATAAAAATTGAAAAAATACAATTTTTTGATTTTTTTAATATATTGTTAATGCCCTTTCAATTTAAATGGTGTAAAAAGCATGATATTTGAATATGTTAATTCAACAAAAATACAAGTAATGGACTCAATTGAATAAAAAACACTTTAGTGGGCGAATATTACAAATTGGAATCCTAAATTTGAATGTTGGGTCATGCATCTATCTCTCTAGGGGAGTGAGAAAACTTTTTATTAGGGTCCATTGTATTGGCTTTTTCTTAAGTAAGATGTTTGCAAGGTAAAATTATAAAAATCATTAAAAATTGCATTGTGCCATGAGTGATAATTAAGAAATTTAAAAAATTTAAATTTAATTGATTACTAACAACACATTTCTCCCTATAAGACTCTAAAATTTTGACAATTGAAAAAATGCAATGTTTTGATTTTTTTAAAAAAGTTGTTAATGCCCTTTCAATTTAAATGGAGTTAAAAATATATTATTTGAATATGTTAATTCAACAAAAATACAAGGAATTGATTCAATTGAATAAAAAACACTTTAGTGGGTGAATATTATAAATTGGAATCCTAAACTTCAATGTCAAATCATGCATCTATCTATATCGGGGAGTGGGAAACTCTTTGTTAGGATCCATTGTATTGGCTTTTTCTTAAGTAAGACGTTTGCAAACTAAAATTATAGAAATTATTAGAACTTGTATTGTGGCAAGGGAGATAACTAAGAAATTTACAAAATTTAAATTTAATTGATTACTAACAACACATTTCTCCCTATAAGACTCTAAAATTTTGAAAATTGAAAAAATGCAATGTTTTGATTTTTTTAATATATTGTTAATTCCTTTTTAATTTAAATGGAGTTAAAAATATAATATTTGAATCTGTTAATTCAACAAAAATATAAGGAATGGACTCAATTGAAGAAAAAACACTAGAGTGGGTAAATATTATAAATTAGAATCCTAAACTTCAATGTTGGATCATACATCTATCTCTATTGGGGAATGGGAAACTTTTTGTTAGTGTCCATTGTATTGTCTTTCTCTTAAGTATGTCGTTTGCAAACTAAAATTATAGAAATCATTACAAATTGCATTGTGGTAAAGGAGATAATTAGGAAATTTTGAAAATTTAAATTTAACAGATTATTAACAACACATTTATCCCTATAAGACTCTAAAATTCTGAAAATTGAAAAAATGCAATGTTTTGATTTTTTTAATCTATGGTAATGCCCTTTCAATTTAAATGGAGTGAAAAGTATAATATTTGAATCTGTTAATTCAACAAAAATACAAGAAATGGACTTAATTAAATAAAAAACACTTTAGTGGGTGAATATTATAAATTGGAATCCTAAACTTCAATGTTGGGTCAAACATATATCTCTAGAGGGGAGTGAGAGAACTTCTTATTAGTGTTCATTAAATTTGTTTTTTCTTAAAAAATATGTTTGCAGATTAAAATTATAAAAATCATTAGAAATTACATTGTGGCAAGGGAGATAATTAAGAAATTTAAAAAATTTCACTTTCACTCATTATTAAGAACACATTTACCCCTATAGGTCTCCAAAATTCTGAAAATTGAAAAAATGCAATGTTTTGATTTTTTAATATATTGTTAGTGCCCTTTCAATTTAAAGGGAGTGAAAAGTATAATATATGAATCTGTTAATTCAACAAAAATACAAAAAATGCACTCAATTGAATAAAAAACACTTTAGTGGATGAATATTACAAATTGGAATTGTAAACTTCAATGTTGGCTCATGCATATATCTCTATAGGGGAGTAGAAAAACTTCTTATTAAGGTCAATTGTATTTGCTTTTTCTTAAATATGATGTTTGCATACTCAAATTATAAAAATCATTACAAATTGCATTGTGGCAAGAGAGACAGTTAAGTTATTTACAAAATTTAAATTCAACTGATTATTAACAACATATTTATCCCCACAAGACTCAATTCTTAAAATTGAAAAAATGCAACTTTTTGATTTTTTTAATATATTGTTAATGCCCTTTCAATTTAAATAATGTGAAAAGTATAATATTTGAATATGTTAATTTAACAAAATACAAGTAATGGACTCAATTGAATAAAAAATAGTTTAGTGGATGAATATTACAAATTGGAATCCTAAACTTCAATGTGGGGTCAT
>JAHOYR010006004.1:155205-187344 GCA_023213295.1 Bruguiera hainesii | reverse complement strand
TGGATGAATATTACAAATTGGAATCCTAAACTTCAATGTGGGGTCATGCATATATCTCTAGAGGGGAGTGAGAAATCTTTTTATTAGGGTCCATTGCATTTATTTTTTCTTAAGAAATCTGTTTGAAGATTAGAAATCATTAGAAATTGCGTTTTGGCAAGGGAGATCATTAAGAAATTTACAAAATTTAACATCAACTCATTATTAACAACACATTTATCCCTATAAGACTCTAAAATTCTGAAAATTGAAAAAATTCAATGTTTTAATTTTTTAATATATTGTTAATGCCCTTTCAAATTAAATGGAGTGAAAAGTATGATATTTGAATCTGTTAATTCAACAAAAATACAAGTAATGGACTCAATTGAATAAAAATCACTTTAGTGGATCAATATTAGAAATTGGAATCTTAAGTTTCAATGTTGTGTTAAGCACATATCTTTAGAGGGGATTGGGAAAACTTCTTATTAGGGTCCATTGCATTTGTTTTTTCTTAAGTAATATGTTTACAGACTAAAATTATATAAATCATTAGAAACTGCCTTGTGGCGAGGAAGATAATTAAGAAATTTAGAAATTTTAAATCAACTGATTATTAACAATGTATTTATCCCTATAAGGCTCTAAAATTCTGAGAATTTAAAAAAATGCAAAGTTTTGATATTTTAATATAATGTTAATGCCCTTTCATTTTAAATGGCATGAAAAGTATAATATTTGAATATGTTAATTTAACAAAAATACAAGTAATGAACTCAATTGTATAAAATACAATTTAGTGGATGAATATTATAAGTAGGAATCATAATTTTCAATGTTGTGTCAAGCATATATCGCTAGAGGGGAATGAGAAAAATTCTCATTAGGGTCCATTGTATTTTCTTCTTCTTAAGTAAGATGTTAGTAGACTAAAATTATAGAAACCATTAGAAATTGCATTACGGCGGAGGAGATAATTAAGAAATTTATGAAATTCAAATTCAACTGATTATTAACAGCACTTTTATCCCTATAAGACAATAAAATTTTGAAAATTCAAAAAAATGAAAAGTTTTGGTTTTTTTAATATAA
Source organism: Bruguiera hainesii (assembly GCA_023213295.1). Lineage (NCBI taxonomy): Eukaryota > Viridiplantae > Streptophyta > Magnoliopsida > Malpighiales > Rhizophoraceae > Bruguiera > Bruguiera hainesii. The sequence goes on along the minus strand of JAHOYR010006004.1, from coordinate 186,270 downwards.
TGTTAATGTCCTTTCATTTTAAGTGGAGTGTAAAGAATAATTTTTCAATATGTTAATTCAACAAAAATACAAGTAATGAACTCAATTGTATCAAATACACTTTAGTCGATGAATATTATAAATAGGAATCATAATTTTTAATGTTGAGTCAAGTATATATCTCTAGAGGGGAGTGGGAAAAATTCTTATTAGGGTCCATTGTATTTGCTTTTTTTTAAGTAAGATGTTTGTAGACTAAAATTATAGAAATCATTACAAATTGTATTATGGCAAAGAAGATAATTAAGAAATTTACAAAATTTAAATTCAACTAATTATTAACAACGCCTTTATCCCTATAAGACAATAAAAATCTGGAAATTGACAAAATGAAAAGTTTTGATTTTTTAATATAATGTTAATGCCCTTTCATTTTAAATAAAGTGAAGAGGATAATATTTGAATATGTCAATTCATAAAAAATTCAAGTAATGAACTCAATTGTATAAAATACACTTTACTAGATGAATATTATAAATATCAATCATAATTTTCAATGTTGGGTCAAGGATATATTGCTAGAAGGGAGTGGGAGAAATTCTTATTAGGGTCCATTATATTTGCTTCTTCTTAAGTAAGATGTTTATAGACTAAAATTATAAAAATCATTAGAAAGTGCATTGTGGCAAAGGAGATAATTAAGAAATTTACAAAATTTAAATTCAACTGATTATTAATAACGTCTTTATCCCTATAAGACAATAAAATTCTGAAAATTGAAAAAATGAAAAGTTTTGATTTTTAATATAATGTTAATGCCCTTTCATTTTAAATGGAGTGAAAACATAATATTTGAATATGTTAATTCAACAAAAATACAAGTAATGGACTCCATTGAATAAAAAACACTTTAGTTGATGAATATTACAAATTGGAATCCTAAACTTTAATGTGGGGTCATGCATATATCTCTAAAATGGAGTGAAAAAACATCTTATTAAGGTCCATTGTATTTCCTTTTTCTTAGGTAAGATGTTTGCAAACTAAAATTATAGAAATCAATACAAATTGCATTGTGGCAAGTGAGATAATTAATAAATTTAAAAAATTTCAATTCAACTAATTATTAACAACACATTTAACTTTATAAAACTCTAAAATTTTGAAAATTGAAAAAATTCAATGCTTTGATTTTTTAATATAATGTTAAAGCCCTTTCATTTTAAATGGAGTGAAAAGCATAATATTTGAATATCTTAACGCAACAAAAATATAAGTAATTAACTCAATTATGTAAAATACGTTTTAGTGGATGAATATTATAAAAAGCAATCATAATTTTCAATGTTAGGTCAAGCATATATCTCTAGAGGGGAGTGGGAAAAATTCTTATTAGGGTCCGTTTTATTTGCTTTTTCTTAGGTAAGATGTTTGTAAACTAAAATTATAGAAATCAATACAAATTGCATTGTGGTAAGGGAGATAATTAAGAAATTTACAAAATTTAACTTCAACACATTATTAACAACACATTTATCCCTATAAAGCTCTAAAATTCTGAAAATTGAAAAATGCAATGTTTTGATTTTTTAATATATTGTTAATGCCCTTTCAATTTAAATTGAGTGAAAAGCATAATATTTGAATCTGTTAATTCAACAAAAATATAAGGAATGAATTCAATTGAATAAAAAATACTTTAATGGGTGAAAATTATAACTTGGAATCCTAAACTTTAATGTTAGGTCTAGTATATATCTCTAGAAAGGAGTGGGAAAACTTCTTATTAGAGTCCATTACATTTGTGTTTTCTTAAAAAATATGTTCGCAGACTAAAATTATAGAAATCATTACAAATTGCATTGTGGCAAAGGAGATAATTAAAAAATTTATAAAATTTCAATTCAACTCAAAATTAACAACACATTTATCCCTATAAGACTCTAAAATTCTGAAAATTAAAAAAAGGCGAAGTTTTGATTTTTTTAATATAATGTTAAGACCCTTTCATTTTAAATGGAGTGAAAAGTATAATATTTGAATATATTAATTCAACAAAAATACAATCAATGGACTCAATTGAATAAAAAACACTTTTGTGGATGAATATTACAAATTGGAATCGTAAACTTCAATGTTGGGTCATGCATATATCTTTATAGGGGAGTGGGAAAACTTCTTAGTAAGGTCCATTATATTTGCTTTTTCTTAAGTAAAATGTTTGCAGACTAAAATTATAGAAATCATTACAAATTGCATTGTGGTAAGGGAGACAATTAAGAAATTTACAAAATTTAAATACAATTTATTATTATCAACACATTTATCCTTATAAGACTTTCAAATTCTGAAAATTGAAAAAATGCAATATTTTGATTTTTTAATATATATTGATGCCTTTTCATTTTAAATCAAGTGAAAAGTATAATATTTGAATCTGTTAATTCAACAAAAATATAAGTAATGGACTCAATTGAATAAAAAACACTTTAGTGGGTAAATATCATAAATTGGAATCTTAAACTTCATTGTTGGGTACAACATATATCTCATGAAAAGAGTGAGAAATTTTCTTATTAGAGTTCATTGCATTTGTTTTTTCTTAGGAAATATGTTTTTACACTAAAATTATATAAATCATTAGAAATTGCATTGTGGCATGGGAGATAACTAAGAAATTTACAAAATTTAAATTCAACTCATTATTAATAACATATTCATCCCTATAAGACTCTAAAATTGTGAAAATTGAAAAAATGCAATGTTTTGATTTTTTTAATATATTGTTAATGCCCTTTCAATTTAAATGGATTGAAAAGCATAATATTTGAATATGTTAATTCCAAAAAAATACAAGTAATGGACTCAATTGATTAAAAAACACTTTAGTGGGTGAATATTATAAATTGGAATCCTAAACTTCAATGTTAGGTCATGCATTTATCTCCATAGGGGAGGAGGAAAACTTCTTATTAGGGTCTATTGTAGTGGCTTTTTCTTACGTAAGACATTTGCAGACAAAAATTATAGAAATCATTAAAATTGCATTGTGGCAAGGGAGATAATTAAGAAATTTACAAAATTTAAATTCAACTGATTATTAACAACATATTTATCCCTATAAGACTCGAAAATTCTGAAAATTGAAAAAATGCAATGTTTTGATTTTTTAATATAATGTTAAGGCCCTTTCATTTTAAATGGAGTGAAAAGTATAATATTTGAATATGTTAATTTAACAAAAATAAAAGTAATGGACTTAATTAAATAAAAAACACTTTAGTGGATTAATATTACAAATTACAATCCTAAGTTTTAATGTTGGGTCAAGCATATACCTCTATAAGGGAGTGAGAAGACTTCTTATTAAAGTCTATTGTATTTGCTTTTTCTCAACTAAGATGTTGTTAGACTAAAATTATAGAAATCATTACAAATTGCATTGTGACAAAGAGATAATTAAGAAATTTACAAAATCTAAATTCAACTCATTATTAATAACACATTTATCCCTATAAGACTCTAAAATTCTATAAATTGAAAAAATGCAATGCTACGATTTTTTAATATAATGTTAAGACCCTTTCATTTTAAATGGAGTGAAAACCATAATGTTTGAATATGTTAATTCAACGAAAATACAAGTAACGAACTCAATTGTATAAAATACAATCTAGTGGATGAATATTATAAATAGGAATCATAATTTTTAATATTAGGTCAAACATATATCTCTAGAGGGGAGTGGGAAAAATTCTTATTACGGTCCATTATATTTGTTTTTCCTTAAATAAGATGTTTGTAGACTAAAATTATAAAAATGATTAGAAATTGCATTGTGTCCAAGGAGATAATTAAGAAATTTATGAAATTTAAGAAAGTCAAGCAGGATCGGATTCAGTTCCCTTCTTAGCGGCGGTTCCTGATTCAATTGGTTGTGGTACTCTTGATTCAATTCCACCAAACCTGAAAACAGTTCCATAGGAGCTTGCATTCGAGGGACTTCTGGTAAGGGAATACCGCTCTTGGGAGAAGGGCACGGGAACATATCTGACTGAAGGAAGATTCTCGTCTTGATAGAAAAAAAAAAAAAAAAAGAGGGCTAAATTGAGATGTATGACCCAACATTGAAATTTAGGATTCCAATTTGTAATATTCATCCACTAAAGTATTTTTTATTCAATTGAGTTCATTACTTTTATTTTTGTTGAATTAACATATTCAAATATTATACTTTTCACTCCATTTAAAATGAAAGGGCATTAACATTATATTAAAAAATCAAAATTTTTCATTTTTTCAATTTTCAAAATGTTAATGTCTTAAATGGATTAAGGTCCATTGTATTTTCTTTTTCTTAAGTAAGATTTTTGTGGACTAAAATTATGGAAATCATTAAGAATTGCATTGTGGCGAAGGAGATAATTAAGAAATTTACAAAATTTAAATTCAATTGATTATTAACAACGCCTTTATCCTTGTAAGACTATAAAATTATGAAAATTGAAAAAATGCAAAGTTTTGATTTTTTTAATATAATGTTAAACCCTTTCATGTTAAATGGAGTGAAAAGTATAATATTTGAATATGTTATATTGACAAAAATACAAGCAATTGACTTAATTGAATAAAAAATAGTTTAGTGGATGAATATTAGAAATTGGAATCCTAAATTTCAATGATGGGTCAAGCATATATCTCTAGAGGGGAGCGGGAAAACTTGTTATTAGAGTCTATTACATTTGTTTTTTCTTAAGAAATATGTTTACAGATTAAAATTATAAAAATCATTAGAAATTGCATGCTAACAAGGGAGATAATTAAGAAATTTAGAAAATTTAAATTCAACTTTTTATTAACAACACATTTATCGCTCTAAGACTCCAAAATTTAGAAAATTGAAAAGACACAATGTTTTGATTTTTTAATATATTGTTAATGTCATTTCATTTTAAATGGTGTGAAAAGCATAATAATTGAATATGTTAATTCAACAAAAATACAAGTAATGGACTTAATTCAATAAAAAACACATTAGTGGATGAATATTACAAATTGGAATCCTAAATTTCAATATTAGGTCATGCATATATCTCTATAGGGAAGTGGAAAAACATCTTTTTAGGGTCCATTGTATTTTCTTTTTCTTAAATAAGATGTTTGTAGACTAAAATTATAGAATCATTGCAAATTGCGTTATGGCAAGGGAGATAAGTAAGAAATGTAGAAAATTTAAATTCAACTCATTCTTAGCAACACATTTATCCCTATAAGACTATAAAATTTTGAAAATTGAAAAAATGCAATTTTTAAATTTTTTAATATAATGTTAAGGCCCTTTCATTTTAAATGGAGTGAAAGCATAATATTTGAATATGTTAAATCAACCAAAATACAAGTAATGGACTCAACTGAATAAAAAACACTTTAGTGGATGAATATTACAAATTGGAATCCTAAATTTCAATGTTGTGTCAAGCATATATCTCTAAAGGGGAGTGGGAAAACTTATTATTAGAGTCCATTGCATTTGCTTTTTCTTAAGTAATATGTTTGCAAACTAAAATTATAGAAATCATTAGAAATTGCATTGTGGCAAAGAAGACAAGTAAGGAATTTAGAAAATTTAAATTCAACAGATTATTGACAACGTATTTATCCTTATAAGACTATAAATTTTCAAAAATTGAAAAAATGCAATCCTCTGATTTTGTTAATATATTGTTAATGTCATTTCATTTTACATGGAGTGAAAAGTAAATATCATAATATGTTAATTCAACAGAAATATATGTAATGAACTCAATTGTATAAAATACATTTTAGTGAATAAATATTATAAATAGCAATAATAATTTTAAATGTTAGGTCAAGCATATATTCCTAAAGTGGACTTGTAAAACTTCTTATTAGGGTCTATTGTATTTGTTTTTCCTTAGGTAAGATGTTTGTAGACTAAAATTATAGAAATCATTACAAATTGCATTATGGCAAAGGAGATAATTAAGAAATTTACAAAATTTAAATTCAACTGATTATTTATGACGCTTTTATCCTTATATAATTATAAAATTCTAAAAGTTAAAAAAATGCAAAATTTTGATTTTTTAATATAATGTTAATGCCCTTTCATTTTCAATGGAGTGAAAAGCATAATATTTGAATATGTTAATTCAACAAAAATATAAGTAATGAACTCAATTGTATAAAATACACTTTAGTGGATGAATATTATGAAAAAAAATCATAATTTTCAATATTGGGTCAAACATATATCTCTAGAGGGGAGTGGGAAAAATTCTTCTTAGGGTCCACTGTATTTGTTTTTTCTTAAGTAAGATGTTTGTAAACTAAAATCATAGAAAACATTACAAATTGCATTGTCGTAAGGACATAATTAAGAAATTTACAAAATTTAAATTCAACTAATTAGTAACAACACATTTATCCCTATAAGACTCTAAAATTTTGAAAATTGGAAAAATACAAAGATTTGATTATTTAATATAGTGTTAAGGTCCTTTCATTTTAAATGGAGTGAAAAGCAGAATATTTGAAAATGTTAATTCAACATAAATACAAGTAAGATGTTTGCTTTTTCTTAAGTAAGATGTTTGTAGACTAAAATTATAGAAATCATTACAAATTGCATTGTGGCAAGGGAGATAATTAAGAAATTTACAAAATATAAATTCAACTGATTATTAACAACACATTTATCCTTATAAGATTTTAAAATTCTAAAAATTGAAAAAATGCAAAGTTTTGGTGTTTTAATAAATTGTTAAGGCCCTTTTATTTTAAATGTTCAACTGATTATTAACAACACATTTATCCTTATAAGACTCTAAAATTCTAAAAATTGAAAAAATGGAAAGTTTTGGTTTTTTAATAAATTGTTAAGGCCCTTTCATTTTAAATGGAGTGAGAAGTATAATATCTAAATCTCTTAATTCAACAAAAATACAAGTAATGGACTCAATTGAATAAAAAACACTTTAGTGGATGAATATTATAAATTGGAATCCCAAACTTCAATGTTGTATCAAGCATATATCTCTAGAGGGGAGCGGGAAAACTTCTTATTAGAGTCTATTGCATTTGCTTGTTCTCAAGTAAGATGTTTAGAGACTAAAATTATTGAAATCATTAAAAATTGCATTGTGACAAGGGAGATAATTAAGAAATTTACAAAATTTAAATTCAACTAATTATTAACAACACATTTATCCCATAAGACTTTAAAATTATGAAAATTGAAAAAATGCAAGGTTTTGATTTTTTAATATAATGTTAAGGCCATTTCATTTTAAATGGAGTGCAAAGCACAATATTTGAATTTGTTAATTCAACAAAAATACAAGTAATGAACTCAATAGAATAAAAAACACATTAATGGATCAATATTACAAATTGGAATCCTAAGCATTAACATTGGGTCAAGCATATATTTCTAGAAGGTGAGGGAAAACTTCTTAGTAGAGTCAATTGCATTGGTTTTTTCTTAAATAATATGTTTGCTGACTAAAATTATGGAAATCATTAGAAATTAAATTGTGGCGAAGAAGACAATTAAGAAATGTAGAAAATTTAAATTCAACTGATTATTAACAATCCTCTGTATTCTTATAAGACTGTAAAATTCCAAAAATTAAAAAAATGCAATCCTTTGATTTTTTTTAAATATATTGTTAATGCCATTTCATTTTACATGGAGTGAAAAGCAAAATATCAAAATATGTTAATTCAACAAAAATTCAAGTAATGAACTCAATTGTATAAAATACACTTTAATGGATGAGTATTATAAATAGCAATCATAATTTTAAATATTGGGTCAAGCATATATCTATAGAGAGGAGTGGGAAAACTTCTTCTTAGGGTCCATTGTATTTGCTTTTTCTTAAGTAAGATGTTTGTAGACCAAAATTATAGAAATCATTACAAATTTTATTATGGCAATGGAGATAATTAAGAAATTTACAAAATTTAAATTGAACTCATTATTAACAACCCATTTAACCTTATAAGACTATAAAATTCTTAAAATAGAAAAAATGCAATGTTTTGATTTTTTTAATATATTGTTAATGCCCTTTCATTTTACGTGGAGTGAAAAGCATAATATTTGAATATGTTAATTCCACAAAAATACAAGTAATGGACTCTATTCAATAACAAACACTTTAGTGGATGAATATTACAAATTGGAATCCTAAATTTTAATGTTGGGTCATGCATATATCTCTACAGGGAAGTGGGAAAACTTCTTATTAGGGTCCATTGTATTTGCTTTTTCTCAAATAAGATGTTTGCATACTAAAATTATAGAAATCATTACAAATTGCATTATGGCAAGGGTGATAATTAAGTAATTTACAAAATTTCAATTCAACTGATTATTAAGAACATATTTATCCCTACAAGATTATAAAATTCTGAAAATTGCAAAAATGTAATGTTTTGATTTTTTAATATAATATTAATGCATTTTCATTTTAAATGGAGTGAAAAGGATAATATTTGAATATGTTAATTCAACAAAAATACAAGTAATGGACTCCATTGAATAACAAACACTTTAGTAGATGAATATTACAAATTGGAATCCTAAACTTCAATCTTGGGTCAAGCATATATCTCTAAAGTGGAGCGAGAAAATTTCTTATTAGCGTTTATTGCATTTGTTTTTTCTTAAGAAATACATTTGCGAACTAAAATTATATAAATCATTAGAAATTGTATTCTGGCATGAGAGATAATTACAAAATTTACAAAATTTAAATTTAACACATTTATCCCTCTAAGACTCTAAAATTCTGAAAATTGAAAAAATGCAATGTTTTGATTTTTTAATATATTGTTAATGTTGTTTCATTTTAAATGGTGTGAAAAGCATAATATTTGAATATGTTAATTCAACAAATATACAAGTAATGGACTCAATTCAATAAAAATCACTTTAGTAGATGAATATTACAAATTGAAATCCTAAATTTCAATGTTGGGTCATGCATATATCTTTATAGGGGAGTGGGAAAACATCTTATTAGGGTTCATTGTATTTTCTTTTTCTTAAGTAAGATGTTTGCAAACCAAAATTATAGAAATCATTACAAATTACGTTGTGGCATGGGAGATGAGTAAGAAATTTAGAAAATTTAAATTCAATTCATTCTTAACAACACATTTATCCCTATAAGACTATAAAATTCTAAAAATTGAAAAAGTACAATGTTTTGATATTTTAATATAATGTTAAGGCCCTTTCATTTTAAATGGAGTGAAAAGCATAATATTTGAATATGTTAAGTCAATAAAAATACAAGTAATAGACTCAATTGAATTAACAACACTTTAATGGATGAATATTACAAAAAGAAATCCTAAGTTTCAATGTTGTGTCAAGCATATATCTCTAGAGAAGAGTGGGAAAACTTATTCTTAAAGTCCATTGCATTTGCTTTTTCTTAAGTAATATGTTTATGGACTAAAATTATAGAAATCATTGTGGCGAAGAACACAATTAAGAAATTTAGAAAATTTAAATTCAAGAGATTATTAATAATGTATTTATCCTTATAAGGCTGTAAAATTTCAAAAATTGAAAAAAATACAATCCTCTGATTTTTTTTAATATATTGTTATTGCCATTTCATTTTACATGGAGGGAAAAGCAAAATATCATAATATGTTAATTTAACAAAAATACAAGTAATGAACTCAATTGTATAAAATACACTTTAGTAGATGAATATTATAAATAGCAATCATAATTTTCAATGTTGGGTCAAACATATATCCCTAGAGTGGAGTGGGAAAACTTCTTATTAGGGTCTATTGTATTTGCTTTTTCTTAAGTAAGATGTTTGTAGACTAAAATTATAGAAATCATTAGAAATTGCATTCTGGCAATGGAGATAGTGAAGAAATTTACAAAATTTAAATTCAACTGATTATTTATAATGCTTTTATCCTTATAAAATTTTAAAATTCTGAAAATTGAAAAAATGCAAAATATTGATTTTTTAATATAATGTTAATGCTCTTTCATTTTAAATGGAGTGAAAAGAAAAATATTTTAATATGTTAATTCAACAAAAATACAAGTAATGAACTCAATTGTATAAAATACACTTTAGTGAATGAATATTATGAATAGTAATCATAATTATCAATGTTGGGTCAAGTATATATCTCTAGGAGGGAGTGAGAAAAATTCTTCTTAAGGTCCACTATATTTGTTTTTTCTTAAGTAAGATGTTTGTAGACTAAAAACATAAAAAGCATTACAAAATGCATTGTGGTAAGGGAGATAATTAATAAATTTATAAAATTTAAATTCAACTGATTATTAACAACACTTTTATCCCTATAAGACTCTAAAATTCTGAAAATTGAAAAAATGCAATACTTTGATTTTGTAATATATTGTTAATGCCCTTTCATTGTAGATGATGTGAAAAGTATAATTTTTGAATATCTTAATTCAACAAAAATACAAGTAATGGACTCAATTGAATAAAAAACAATTTAGTGGATGAATATTAAAAATTGGAATCCTAAACTTTAATGTTGGGTCAGACATATATCTTTATAGGGGAATGGGAAAACTTTTTATTAGGATCCATTGTATTTGCTTTTTCTTAAGTAAGATGTTTGCAGACTAAAATTATAGAAATCATTAAAAATTGCATTGTGGCAAGGGAGATAATTAAGAAATTTATAAAATATAAATTCAATTGATTATTAACAACACATTTATCCCTATAAGACTCTAAAATTCTAAAAATTGAAAAAATGCAAGTTTTGCTTTTTTAATAAATTATTAATGCCCTTTCATTTTAAATGGGGTGAAAAGCATAATATTTGAATCTGTTAATTCAACAAAAATACAAGTAATCGACTCAATTGAATAAAAAACACTTTAGTAGATGAGTATTATAAATTGGAATCCTAAGCTTTAATGTTGGGTCAAGCATATATCTCTAGAGAGGAGTGGGAAAACTTCTTATTAGGGTCTATTGCATTTGCTTTTTCTCAAGTAAGATGTTTGCAGAATAAAATTATAAAAATCATTACAAATTGCATTATGACAAGGGTGATAATTAAGTAATTTACAAAATTTCAATTCAACTGATTATTAGGAACATATTTATCCCTATAAGACTATAAAATTCTGAAAATTGAAAAAATGTAAAGTTTTGATTTTTTAATATAATGTTAATGCCCTTTCATTTTAAATGGAGTGAAAAGTATAATATTTGAATATGTTAATTCAACAAAAATACAAGTAATGCACTTAATTCAATAAAAAACAATTTAATGGATGAATATTACAAATTGGAATCCTAAACTTCAATGTTGTGTCATGCGTATAACTCTATCGGGGAGTGGGAAAACTTCTTATTAGGATCCAATGTATTTGCTTTTTCTTAAATAAGATGTTTGCAAACTAAAATTATAGAAATCAATACAAATTGCACTGTGGCAAGGGAGATAATTAAGAAATTTAGAAAATTTAAATGCAATTAATTATTAACAACACATTTATCCCTATAAGACTCTAAAACTCTGAAAATTGAAAAAAATGCAATGTTTTGATTTTTAAATATATTTTTAATGCTATTTCATTTTAAATGGAAAGAAAAGTATAATATTTGAATAAGTTAATTCAACAAAAATACAAGTAATAGACTCAATTGAATAAAAAACACTTTAGTGGATGAATATTACAAATTGGAATCTTAAACTTCAATGTTAGGTGATGCATATAACTCTATCAGGGAGTGGAAAAACTTCTTATTAGGGTCCAATGTATTTGCTTTTTCTTAAGTAAGATGTTTGCAGACTAAAATTATAAAAATCGATACAAATTGCATTGTAGCAAGGGAGATAATTAAGAAATTTACAAACTTTAAACTCAACTAATTATTAACAACACATTTATCCCTATATGACTCTAAAATTCTGAAAATTGAAAAATTGCAATGTTTTGATTATTTAATATATTGTTAATGCCCTTTCATTTTAAATGGAGTGAAAAGTGTAATATTTGAATACGTTAATTCAACAAAAATACAAGTAATGGACTCTGTTGTTCCCACAACTTTGTATGGGTTATAATTGTTGTCAACTAGGGTTAAGTGTGCAAGAGAGTAAATTCATATGGAAGGGCAGTAAAGTCACATGGAAGGGTAAGAAAGTAAATCCGCTGCGTAAGGGAAAGGACATAAATCCGCCATATAAGCCCTATTAGGGTTTCATGGAAGAGAGTATATAAAGGCCTTGGAAGACAAAACTAGGGTAGAGGGCCAACACAATTGAATAAACAGCAACCCTACAACAACCGGCCAAAAGGAAGAGAGAGCAGAATGGTAAGAGATCAGAAATGACACCACAGGGAGAGCAAACCAGAAATGTCACCACTAGGAAAGCAAACCAGAAACATGTCCTGCAATCAAACCAGAAACACCTCCTGCAAGCAAACCAGAAACACATCCTGCAAGCAAACCAGAAACACATCCTACAAGCAAACCAGAAACGCACAACCAGCAAGAGGAGAAATAAGAAACAGACCAACCGGAAGAGAAGACAGCAGACCTGGTATCCGTGAGACCACCCGGAAGAGAAGACAGCAGACTAGAAGTGTGAGGCAGGCCAAGAGACGTGAAACAGCAGACCAGAAGTGTGAGACCAGAACATGCAGTGGCATGACTGATCAGAAGCGTGGGGCAGGCCATGAGACGTGAAACGGCAGACTAGAAGCTTGAGTGCAAGCTGTGAAACTGTGAGACGGTGAAAGCAGGAGTTGTGTGAAACAAACTAGAGAAGGAATTCAGCGAAGCATTGGAAAGAACTCAACGTATTATCAGATTTCTTCAAGAGAGGTTAGAGAGCGTTGCGGTGAACTTCTAAGCGGTAGTGGAGCAGCCTTTCAATTCAACAGAGGCAAGACAAGCTAGAAGAAGGGTAGACACAGTAAGTGACACTCTTTGTATTTTACTTACTTAGTAATTGCAATAATAAAAGGAGCAGAAGATTAAGACATCCATTGTAACTAGAATTCTCAAGTATAGTGGATAGTCTCGGTAAGGGAGAGTCCCTACCACCACGGATATACGTCACATTGATGGAACCATGTAAATCTCGTGTGTCCTTAATTGGCTTTATGTTCTGTGTTTTGAATTGAGTTGTGAATGCAAATAAAGTATCAGCCAACCCATAACCTAACGAAGACCTAAATAAGAATATCCGAATTGTCTACTAGGCAAGGTGTCTGAAAGGTGACTTTAGGGACTATTATGATTAGTAGGTAGCAATAGATCTACCTTAGTCAAATCTAAGAAAGAGTTCACTTTTAAGAAGAGATTGAAGTTGTTCACTTTCTTGTGAATTGCGAATTGTGGTGATACTGATTCATCCCCCCTCTCAGTAGCACAAACTAGTAGATCTTAAGGTGAAGTTGGGAACTTCAGACTTAATTGAATAAAAACACTTTAGTGGATGAATATTACAAATTGGAATCCTAAACTTCAATGTTGGGTCATGTATATATCCTTATTGGGGAGTGGGAAAACTTCTTATTAAGGTCTATTGTATTTGCTTTTTCTTAAGTAAGATGTTTGCAGGCTAAAGTTATAAAAATCATTACAAATTGCATTGTCACAAGGGAGATAATTAAGAAAATTTGAAAATTTAAATTCAAATGATTTTTGACAACACATTTATCCCTATAAGACTCTAAAATTCTAAAAATTGAAAAAATGCAATGTTTTGATTTTTTAATATATTGTTAATGCCCTTTCATTTTAAATGGAGTAAAAAGCATAATATTTGAATTTATTAATTCAACAAAAATACAAGTAATGGACTCAATTGAACAAAAAACACTTTAGTGGGTGTATATTATAAATTGGAATCCTAAGCTTCAATGTTGGGTGAAGCATATATCTCTAGAGGGGAGTGGGAAAACTTCTTATTGGAGTCTACTGCATTTGTTTTTTCTTAAGAAATATGTTTGCAAACTAAAATTATAGAAATCATTAGAAATTGCATTATGGCAAGGGAGATAATTAAGAAATTTACAAAATTTAAACTCAACTAATTATTAACAACACATTTATCCCTATAAGACTATAAAATTCTGATAATTGAAAAAGTGTAATATTTTGATTTTTTAATATATTGTTGATGCTCTTTCATTTTAAATGGAGTGAAAAGCATAATATTTGAATCTGTTAATTCAAGAAAAATACAAGTAATGGATTCAATTGAATAAAAAACACTTTAGTGGATGAAGATTACAAATTGGAATCCTAAGCATCAATGTTGGGTCAAGCATATATCTCTAGACAGAAATGGGAAAACTTCATATTAGATTTCATTGCACTTGTTTTTTCTTAAATAATATGTTTGCAGACTAAAATTATGGAAATCATTAGAAATTGCATTGTGGCAAAGGAGATAATTAAGAAATTTACAAAATTTAAATTGAACTAATCATTAACAACGCATTTATCCCTATAAGACAATAAAATTCTGAAAATTGAAAAAATGCAATGTTTTCATTTTTTTTAATTTATTGTTAATGCCCTTTCATTTTAAGTGGAGTGGAAAGTATAATATTTGAATATGTTAATTCAACAAAAATACAAGTAATAGATTGAATTGAATTAAAAACACTTTAGTGAATGAATATTACATATTGGAATACTAAACTTCAATGTTAGGTCATGCATATATCTCTATAGGGGAGTAGGAAAACTTCTTATTAGGCTCCATAGTATTTGCTTTTTCTCAAGTAAGATGTTTGAAAACTAAAATTATAGCAATCCTTACAAATTGCATTGTGACTATGGAGATAATTAAGAAATTTACAAAATTTAAATTCAACTTATTATTAACAATGCATTTATCCCTATAAGAGTATAAAATCCTAAAAATTGAAAAAATGCAATGTTTTGAATTTTTTAATATATTGTTAATGCTCTTTCATTTTAAATGGAGTGAAAAGCATAATATTTGAAGTTCCCAACTTCACCCTAGGATTTACTAGTCTGTCATACTGAGGGGGGTGAATTAGTATCACCTTCTTCAAAAACTCTGATAATTTAAGCCAAAGTACTCTACTTCTTTAATACTTTAACTCTTGTCAATATGCAGGTGGGTGAACAACTTCAAACTCTTCTCATAAATGAATTCTTTTTCAGATTCAACTAAGATAGATCTATTGTTACCTACTAATTACAATAGTCCCCAAAGTTATCTTTCAGACACCTTGCCTATTAAATAGATTGGTTGTTCTTGATTAGGTCTTCTTTTAGGTTATGGGTTTGATGATTCTTTAGCTTTGTTCACAACTCAATTCAAAACACAGAATGTAAATTCAAAGTAAGGACACAAGAGATTTACATGGTTCAACCAATATGACCTACTCCACGGTGGTAAGGATTCTTCCTCTACCGAGACAATCCATTATATTTGAGAATACCAGTATGGTATCCCCTATGATTACAATGTAGTTATAATGGATGTCTTAATCTTCTACTCCTTTCATTATTACAAATACAAAGCAATCACAATACAAAGAGTGTCACCTACTATGTTTACCCTTCCTCTAGCTTGTCTTGCCTTTGCTTGATTTGAATAGGCTGCTTCACTGCCACTTGGAAGATCTCTAACCTCTTTTGAAGAAATCTAGAAATTCCTTGAGTTCTCTCTAAGCTTCACATAATGTCTTCATTAGGTTGTCTCACACACACACACACACACACACACACGAGAGAGAGATAAGTCTTGGTTTATATACTACCCTCTATGGAAACCCTAGTAGGGTTTACTATAGCTACGACAGACTTCCTTTCTTGCTCTTTTTTTTCTACTGAAATCTCATCCTTTGAATGCTTGAATGAATGGCAAGGATTGTCCATAAACAGTTAAAAATGTACAGAAGAAACTACCCCCGTAACTGCCCATCTTCTGAAAATACTAAGTTAAAATTCCATAACCTTCCCTTCTTTCGGACTCCTTGTCTATCCGTAACCCCTGAATTATTCTGCTTCTCAAGAATCACTCCGTAACCACGGAATTACTCCGTAACCATGGAATTACTCCGTAACTATGGAATTGCTCCGTAGCCTTGGACTTCACTGTTCATCCACTTCCGAAATTGCTCCACTCCTACGGAATTACTCCATACTTCCAGAGTTCATTGTTCATCCACTTTTGGAATTGCTCCGCTCCTATGGAATTACTTCGTACTTCTGGAATCTACTCCGTACTTGCGGAATTTACTCTGTAACTCCGGAATCCATTGTTCATCCTATGGAGTGGTCTTCTTACAAACTAATGTTATGGAATCTTCCTCCGGACTTGTCCTTCGGACGATTTTATGGAATCTTCTTACTGAATCATCCTATGGACCATCTTACGGACTCATCTTTCGAACTTCTCTTGTGGACCACCTTACAGAATCTTTTTACGGACTCCTCCTGCAAACCGTCTTACAGACACTTCCTCTGGACTTTTGCTCCTAGACTTAGTCTCAGGATAGGCTTACGGACTTGCAGATTTAACTTCTTATGAACTCATTATCTGTATACAACCCTATCACACTGTCACACTAAGACTTAAGCAATGCTAAACTCCCTCTACAAGTTCACTCCGAGGAAATCACTTTACGAGGTTATTTGACATGCTAGTCTTATCCTGTAATTCTTGAGATATGAGCCACTTCTGCTTGCATACTTAAATCTGGTTGACAACAATTACAACTCATACAAGGCTGTGGGAACCGAAGAAAACTTCTTATTAGGGTCCATTGTTTTGGCTTTTTCTAAAGTAAGACGTTTGCAGTCTAAAATTATAAAAATCATTACCAATTGCATTGTGACAAGGGAGATAATTAAGAAATTTACAAAATTGAAATTCAACTGATTATTAACAACACATTTATCCTTATAAGATTCTAAAATTCTGAAAATTGAAAAAATGAAATATTTTGATTTTTTAATATATATTAATAACCTTTCATTTTAAATGGAGCGAACAGCGTAATATTTAAATTTGTTAAATTAACAAAAAAACAGGTAATGGACTCAATTGAATAAAAAATACTTTAGTGGGTGAATATTATAAATTGGAATCCTAAGTTTCAATGTTGGGTCAAGCATATATCTTTATAGGGGAGTGGGAAAACTTCTTATTAGAGTCCATTGCATTTCTTATTTCTTAAGAAATATATTTGCAAACTAAAATTATAGAAATCTTTAGAAATTGCACCATGGTAAGGGAGATAATGAAGAAATTTATAAAATTTCAATTTAACTCATTCTTAACAACACATTTATCCCTATAAGACTCTAAAATTCAGAAAATTGAAAAAATGGAAAGTTTTGATTTTCTAATATATATTAATGCCTATTCAATTTAAAGGGAGTGAAAAGCATAATATTTGAATATGTTAATTCAACAAAAATTCAAGGAATGGACTCAATTGAATAAAAAACATTTTAGTAGGTGCATATTAAAAATTGGAATCTTTAGCTTCAATGTTGGGTAAGCCATATATCTCTATAGGGAAGTGGGAAAACTTCTTATTAGAGTCCATTAAATTTGTTTTTTCTTAAGAAATATGTTTGCAAACTAAAATTATAGAAATCCTTAGAAATTGTATTATGACAAGGAAGATAACTTAAAAATTTACAAAATTTAAATTCAACTAATTATTAACAACACATTTATCCCTATAAGACTCTAAGATTTTGAAAAATGAAAAAATGCAATCTTTGGATTTTTTTTAATATATTGCTAATGCCCTTTTAATTTAAATGGAGTGAAAAACATAATATTTGAATCTGTTAATTCAACAAAAATACAAGTAATGTTGGGTCATGCATCTATTTCTACAGGGGAGTGGGAAAACATCTTATTAGGGTCCATTGTATTGGCTTTTTTTTAAGTAAGACGTTTGCAGACTAAAATTATAGAAATCATTACAAATTGCATTGTGGCAAGGGAGATAATTAAGAAATTTACAAAATTGAAATTCAACTTATATTAAGAACACATTTATCCCTATAAGACTCTGAAATTTTGAAAATTGAAAAAATGCAATGTTTTGATTTTTTAATATATGTTAATGCCCTTTCATTTTAAATAGAGTGAAAAGTATAATATTTAAATCTGTTAATTCAACAAAAATACAAGTAATGAAATCAATTGAATAAAAAAAACACTTTAGTGGGTGAATATTATAAATTGGAATCCTAAGTTTCAATGTTGGGTCAAGCATATATCTGTAGAGGGGAGGGGGAAAACCTCTTATTAGAGTCCATTGCATTTGTTTTTTCTTAAGAAATATGCTTGGTGATTAAAATTATAGAAATCATCAGAAATTGGATTGTGGCAAGGGAGATAGTTAAGAAATTTACAAAACTTCACTTCAACTCATTATTAAGAACGCATTTATCCCTTTGAGACTCTAAGATTCTGAAAATTGAAAAAATGCAATGTTTTGATTTTTTAATATATTGTTACTACCCTTTCAATTTAAATGGAGTGAAAAGCATAATATTTGAATCTGTTAATTCAACAAAAATACAAGTAATGGACTCAATTGTATAAAAAACACTTTAGTGAGTGAATATTATAAATTGGAATCCTAAACTTCAATGTTGGGTTGTGCATATATCTCTAGAGGGGTATGAGAAAACTTCTTATTAGAGTCCATTACATTTTTTCTTTTCTTAAGAAATATGTTTGCAGAGAAAAATTATAGAAATCATTAGAAATTGCATCGTGGCAAGGGAAATAATTAAGAAATTTATAAACTTTCAATTCAACTCATTATTAACAACACATTTATCCCTATAAGACTCTAAAATTCTGAAATTTGAAAAAATGCAATGTTTTGGTTTTTTAATATATGTTAATGCCTTTTCATTTTAAATGGAGTGAAAAACATAATATTTGAATATGTTAATTCAACACAAATACAAGTAATAGACATAATTGAATATAAAAAACACTTTAGTGGGTAAATATTATAAATTAGAATCGTAAACTTCAATGTTGGGTCATGCATCTATCTCTATAGACGAGTGGGAAAACTTCTTATTAGGGTCCATTGTATTGGCTTTTTCTTAAGTAAGATGTTTGTAAACTAAAATTATAAAAATCATTACAAATTGCATTGTAGCAAGGGAAATAGTTAAGAAATTTACAAAATTTAAATTTAACTAATTATTAACCAAACATTATCCGTATAGGACAATAAAATTTTGAAAAATGAAAAAATGCAATGTTGTGATTGTTTTAATATATTGTTAATGACCTTTCAATTTAAATGGAGTGAAAACTATAATATTTGAATTTGTTAATTTAACAAAGATACAAGTAATGGACTCAATTGAATAAAAAACACTTTAATGGGTGAATATTATAAATTGGAATCCTAAGTTTCAATATTAGGTCAAGCATACATCTCTTGAGGGGAGTGGGAAAATTTTTTATTAGAGTCCATTGCATTTGTTTTTTCTTAAGAATATGTTTGCAGACTAAAATTATAGAAATCATTAGAAATTGTATTGTGCCAAGGGAGATAACTTAGAAATTTACAAAATTTCAATTCAACTGTTTATTAACAACACATTTATCCCTATAAGACTTTAAAATTCTGAAAATTGAAAAAATGCGATGCTTTTATTTTTTAATATATTGTCAGTACCTTTCCAATTTAAATAGAGTGAAAAGCATAATATTTGAATCTGTTAATTTGGCAAAAATACAAGGAATGGACTCAATTGAATAAAAAACACTTTAGTGGGTGAATATTATAAATTGGAATCCTAAACTTCAATGTTGGGTAATGTATCTATCTCTAGATGGGAGTGGGAAAACTTCTTATTAGAATCCATTGTATTGGCTTTTTCTTAAGTAAGACATTGTAGTCTAAAATTATAGAAATCATTACAAATTGCATTGTGGTAAAGGAGATAATTAAGAAATCTACAAAATTGAAATTCAACTAATGATTCACAACTCATTTATCCTTATAAGACTCTAAAATTCTGAAAATTGAAAAAATGCAATGTTTTGATTTTTTAATATATTCTAATGCCTTTTCATTTTAAGTGGAGTGAAAAGCGTAATATTTGAATCTGATAAATTAACAAAAATATAGGTAATGGACTCAATTGAATAAAAAACATTTTAGTGGGTCAATATTATAAATTGGAATCCTAAACTTCAATGTTTGGTCAAGCATATATCTTTAGAGGGGAGTGGGAAAACTTCTTATTAGAGTCCATTGCATTTGTTTTTTCTTAAGAAATATGTTTGCAGACTAAAATTATAGAAATCATTAGAAGTTGCATCATGGCAAGGGAGATAATTAAGAAATTTATAAAATTTCAATTTAACTCATTCTTAACAACACATTTACCCCTAGAAGACTCTAAAATTCTGAAAATTGAAAAAATGCAAAGTTTTGATTTTTTTTAATATATGTTAATGCCCTTTCAATTTAAAGGGAGTGAAAAGCATAATATTTGAATATGTTAATTGAACAAAAATATAAGGAATGAACTCAATTGAATAAAAAACATTTTAGTTAGTGAATCTTATAAATTGGAATCCTTAGCTTCAATGTTCGGTCAAGTATATATCTCTAAAGGGAAGTGGGAAAACTTCTTATTAGAGTCCATTAAATTTGTTTTTTCTTAAGAAATATGTTTGCAGACTAAAATTATAGAAATCCTTAGAAATTGTATTGTGGCAAGGGAGATAACTTAGAAATTTACAAAGTTTAAATTCAACTAATTATTAACAACACATTTATCCCTATAAGACTTTAAAATTTTGAAAAATGAAAAAATGCAATCTTTGGATTTTTTTAATTATTGTTAATGCCCTTTTAATTTAAATGGAGTGAAAAGCATAATATTTGAATCTATCAATTCAACAGAAATACAAGTAATGGATTCAATTGAATAAAAAACACTTTAGTGGGTGAATAATATAAATTAGAATCCTAAACTTCAATGTTGGGTCATGCATTTATCTCTATAGGGGAGTGGGAAAACATCTTATTAAGGTCCATTAAATTTTTTGTTTCTTAAGAAATATGTTTGCAGACTAAAATTATAGAAATCATTAGAAATTACATTGTGGTAAGGGAGATAACTTAGAAATTTACAAAATTTAAATTCAACTAATTATTTACAACACATTTATCCTTATAAGACTCTAAAATGCTGGAAAAAGAAAAAATGCAATGTTTTGATTTTTTCAATATATTGTTAATGCCCCTTCAATCTAGAGGGGAGTGGGAAAACTTCTTATTAGAGTCCATTGCATTTGATTTTTCTTAAGAAATATGTTTGTAGACTAAAATTATAGAAATCATTAGAAATTGCATTGTGGCAAGGGAGATAATTAAGAAATTTGTAAAATTTCAATTTAACTCATTTTTAAGAACACATTTATCCCTATAAGACTAAAATTCTGAACATTGAAAAAATGTAATGTTTTGATTTTTTTAAGATATTGTTAGTGTCCTTTCAATTTAAAGGGAGTAAAAAGTATAATACTTGAATCTATTAATTCAACAAAAATACAAGGAATGGACTCAATTGAATAAAAAACACTTTAGTGTGTGAATATTATAAATTGGA
This sequence comes from Bruguiera hainesii, assembly GCA_023213295.1. NCBI lineage: Eukaryota > Viridiplantae > Streptophyta > Magnoliopsida > Malpighiales > Rhizophoraceae > Bruguiera > Bruguiera hainesii. The sequence continues at coordinate 164,614 of JAHOYR010006004.1, read as the reverse complement.
ATCTTAAGTTTCAATGTTGGGTGAAGCATATATCTCTATAAGGGAGTGGGAAAACTTCTTATTAGAGTCCATTGCATTTGTTTTTTCTTAAGAAGTATGTTTGCAGACTAAAATTATAGAAATAATTAGAAAGTGCATTATGGCACGAGAGATAATTAAGAAATTTACAAAATTTCACTTCATCTCATTATTAAGAACACATCTATACCCATAACACTCTAAAATTCTGGAAATTGAAAAAATGCAATGTTTTGAGTTTTCAATATATTGTTAATGCCCCTTCAATTAAAATAGAGTGAAAAGTATAATATTTGAATCTGTTAATTCAACAAAAATAAAAGGAATGGACTTAATTGAATAAAAAACACTTTAGTGGGTGAATATTATAAATTGGAATTCTAATCTTCAATTTTGGGCCAAGCATATCTCTTTAGAGGGGAATGGGAAAACTTCTTATTAGAGTCCATTACATTTGTTTTTTCTTAAGAAATTTGTTTGCACACTAAAATTATAGAAATCATTAGCAATTGCATTGTGGCAAGGGAGATAATTAAGAAATTTATAAAATTTCAATTTAAATCATTATTAACAACACATTTTTCCCTATAAGACTAAAATTCTGAAAATTCAAAAAAATGCAATATTTTGATTTTTTTAATATATTGTTAGTGTCTTTTCAATTTAAAGGGATTAAAAAGTATAATATTTGAATATGTTAATTCAACAAAAATACAAGGAATGGACTCAATTGAATAAAAAACACTTTAGTGGGTGAATATTATAAGTTGGAATCCTAAGTTTCAAAGTTGGGTCAAGAATATATCTCTAGAAGGGGGGTGGAAAAACTTCTTATTAGAGTCGATTGCATTTGTTTCTTCTTAAGAAATCTATTGGCAGACTAAAATTATAAAAATCATTCAAAATTACATTGTGGCAAGGGGGATAATTAAGAAATTTACAAAATTTTGCTTCAACCTATTATTAAGAAGACATTTACCACTATAGGACACTAAAATTCAAAAAATTAGAAAAATGTAATGTTTTGATTTGTTAATATATTGTTAATGCCCTTTCAATTTAAGGAAAGTGAAAAGCTTAATTGTTGTATCTATTAATTCAACAAAAATACATGGAATGGACTTAATTGAATGAAAGCCACTTTAGTGGGAGAATATTATAAATTGGAAACCTAAGATTCAATGTTAGGTCAATAATATATCTCTAGAAGAGAGTGGAAAAACATCTGATTAGAGTCGATTGCATTTGTTTTTTCTTAAGAAATCTGTTTGTAGACTAAAATTATGAAATCATTCGAAATTACATTGCGGCAAGGGAGAGAATTAAGAAATTTACAAAATTTCGCTTAAACCCATTATTAAGAAAACATTCTAAAATTCTAAAAATTGAAAAAATGCATATTTTTGATTTTTTTTTAATATATATTAATGCCCTTTCAATTTAAAAGGAGTGAAAAGCATAATATTTAAATATGTTAATTCAACCAAAATACAAGGAATGGACTCAATTGAATAAAAAACACTTTAGTGGGTGAATATTATTAATTGAAATTCTAAGTTTCAATGTTGGATTAAGTATATATATCTCTATAAGGGAGTGAGAAAACTTCTTACTAGAGTTCATTGCATTTGTTTTTTCTCAAGAAATATGTTTGCACACTAAAATTATAGAAATCATTAGAAATTGCATTGTGGCAAGGGAGATAATTAAAAAATTTATAAAATTTCACTTTAACTCATTATTGACAACACATTTATCCCTACAATACTAATATTCTGAAAATTAAAAAAATGCAACATTTTGATTTTTTAAATATATTATTAGTGCCCTTTCAATTTAAAAGGAGTGAAAAGTATAATATTTGAATATGTTAATTCAACAAAAATACAAGGAATAGACTCAATTGAATAAAAAAACACTTTAGTGGGTGAATATTATAAATTGGAATCCTAAGTTTCAATGTTGGGTCAAGCATATATCTCTAGAGGGGAGTGGGAAAACTTCTTATTAGAGTCCATTGCATTTCTTTTTTCTTAAGACATATGTTTGCAGACTAAAATTATAGAAATCTTTAAAAATTGCATTGTGGCAAGGGAGATAATGAAGAAATTTATAAAATTTCAATTTAACTCATTCTTAACAACACATATATCCCTATAAGACTCTAAAATTCCAAAAATTGAAAAAATGGAAAGTTTTTATTTTCTAATATATATTAATGCCCCTTTAATTCAAAGGGAGTGAAAAGCATAATATTTGAATTTGTTAATTCAACAAAAATACAAGGAATGGAGTCAATTCAATAACAAACACTTTAGTGGATGAATATTATAAATTGGAATCCAAAGTTTCAATAATGAGTCAACCATATATCTCTAGAGGGGAGTGGGAAAACTTCTTCTTAGAGTTCATTACATTTGTTTTTTCTTAAGAAATATGTTTGCACACTAAAATTACAGAAATCATTAGAAATTGCATTGTAGCAAGGCAGATAATTAAGAAATTTATAAAATTTTGATTTAACTCATTATTAACAACACACTTATCCATACAAGACTAAAATTTTGAAAATTAAAAAAATGCAAAGTTTCGATTTTTCTAATATATTGTTAGTGCCCTTTCAATTTAAATGGAGTGAAAAGCATAATATTTGAATCTGTTAATTCAACAAAAATACAAGGAATGGACTCAATTGAATAAAAAACACTGTAGTGGGTGAATATTATAAGTTGGAATTCTATGGTTTAATGTTGACTTAAGCATATATCTTTAGAGGGGAGTAGGAAAACTTTTTATTAGAGTCCATTGCATTTGTTTGCTTTTAAGAAATATGTTTGCAGACTAAAATTATAGGAATCATTAGAAATTGCACTATGGCAAGGGAGATGATTAAGAAATTTACAAAATTTCACTTCAACTCATTATTAAGAACACATTTATACCTATAACACTCTAAAATTCTGAAAATTTAAAAAATGCAATGTTTTGATTTTTTAATATATTGTTAGTGCCCTTTCCATTTAAATAGAGTGAAAAGCATAGTATTTGAATCTGTTAATTCAAGAAAAATACAAGGAATGGACTCAATTAAATAAAAAACACATTAGCGGGTGAATATTATAAGTTGGAATTCTAAGTTTCAATGTTGAGTTAAGCATATATCTTTAGAGGGGAGTGGGAAAACTTTTTATTAGAATCCATTGCATTTGTTTTTTCTTAAGAAATATGTTTGCTGATCAAAATTATAGAAATCATTAGAAATTGCATTGTGGCAAGGGAGATAATTAAGAAATTTACAAAATTTCACTTCAACTCATTATTAAGAACACATTTACCCCTGTAGGACACTAAAATTCTGAAAATTGAAAAGATACAGTGTTTTGATTTTTTAATATATTGTTTGTGCCCTTTCAATTTAAAGGGAGTGAGAAAATCAACAAAAATATAAGGAATAGACTCAATTGAATAAAAAACACTTTAGTGGTGAATATTATAAATTGCAATTCTATACTTCAATGTTGAGTTAAGTATATATTTCTAGAGGGGAGTGGGAAAACTTCTTATTAGAATCCATTGCATTTGTTTTTGCTTAAGAAATATTTTTGTGGACGAAATCTATAGAAATCATTAGAAATTGCATTGTGGTAAGGGAGATAATGAAGAAATTTACAAAATTTCACTTCAACTCATTATTAAGAACACATTTATACATATAACACTCTACAATTCTGAAAATTGAAAACATGCAATGTTTTGAGTTGTTAATATATTGTTAATGACCTCTCAATTTAAAGGGAGTGAAAAGCATAATAGTTGAATTTGTTAATTCAACAAAAATACAAGGAATGGACTCAATTGAATAAAAGCCACTTTAGTGGGGGAATATTATAAATTGGAAACCTAAACTTCAATGTTAGGTCAAGCATATATTTCTAGAGAGGAGTGGGAAAACCTCTTATGAGAGTCCATTGCATTTGTTTTTTCTTAAAAAATATGTTTGTTGATCAAAATTATAGAAATCATTAGAAATTGCATTGTGGTAAGGGAGATAATTAAAAAATTTACAAAATTTCACTTCAACTCATTATTAAGAACACATTTACCCCTGTAGGACACTAAAATTCTAAAAATTGAAAGAATGCAGTGTTTTGATTTTTTAATATATTGTTTGTGCCCTTTCAATTTAAAGAGAGTGAAAAGCATAATATTTGAATTAGTTAATTCAACAAAAATACAAGAAATGGACTCAATTGAATAAAAGACATTTTAGTGAGTGAATATTATAAATTGGACTCCTAAGCTTTAATGTTGGGTCAAAAAAATATCATTAGAGGGAAGTGGGAAAACTTTTAATTAGAGTTCATTACATTTGTTTTTTCTTAAGAAATATGTTTGTAGACTAAAATTATAGAAATAATTAGAAATTACATTGTGGCAAGGGAGATAATTAAGAAATTTACAAAATTTTACTTCAACTCATTATTAAGAACACATCTATACCTATGACACTTTAAAGTTCTGAAAATTGAAAAAAATGCAATGTTTTGATTTTCTAATATATTGTTAGTGCCCTTTCAATTTAAATGGAGTGAAAAAGATAACATTTGAATCTGTTAACTCAACAAAAATACATGGAATAGACTCAATTGAATAAAAAACTCTTTAGTGGGTGAATATTATTAATTGGAATACTAAGTTTTAATGTTTGGTCAAGCATATATCTTTAGGGGGGAGTGGGAAAACTTCTTATTAGAGTTCATTGCATTTGTTTTTTCTTAAGAAATATGCTTGCAGACTAAAATTATAGAAATCATTAGAAATTACATTGTGACAAAGGAGATAATTAGGAAATTAAAAAAATTTCAATTCAACCTAGTATTAAGAAAACATTTACACCTACAGGAGTCTAACATTATGAAAATTGAAAAAATGCAATGTTTTGATTTGTTAATATATTATTAATGCCCTTTCAATTTAAAAATAATGAAAAGCATAATAGTTGAATCTGTTAATTACACAAAATACAAAGAATGGACTCAATTGAATAAAAGCCACTTTAGTGGGGGAATATTATAAATTGGAAACTTATGCTTCAATGTTAGATCAACCATATATCTCTAAAGGGTAGTGAGAAAACTTCTTATTAGATTCCATTGCATTTGTTTTTTTTGAAAAAATATGTTTGCAGATTAAAATTATGCAAATCATTAGAAATTGCATTGTGGCATAGGAGATAATTAAGAAATTTACAAAATTTCACTTCAACTTATTATTAAGAACACAGCTATACCTATAAGACTCTAAAATTTTGAAATTGAAAAAATCCAATGTTTTGATTTTTTTTAATATATTGTTAGTTCCCTTTCAATTTAAAGGGAGTGAAAGGTATAATATTTGAATCTGTTAATTCAACAAAAATACTAGGAATGGACTCAACTAAATAAAAAACACTTTAGTGGGTGAATATTATAAATTGGAATTCTAAGCTTCAATGTTGGGTCCTACCTATATCTCTAAAGGGGAGTGGGAAAACTTCTTATTAGAGTCCGTTGCATTTCTTTTTTCTTAAGAAATATGTTTGTAGACTAAAATTATAGAAATAATTTGAAATTGCATTGTGGCAACGGAGATAATTAAGAAATTATAAAATTTCAATTTAACTCATTATTGACAACACATTTATCCCTATAAGACTCTAAAATTATGAAAATTGAAAAAATGAAATGTTTTGATTTTTTAAAATATTGTTTCTACCCTTTCAATTTAAAGGGAGTGAAAATCATAATATTTGAATCTGTTAATTCAACAAAAATAAAATGAATGGACTCAATTGCATAAAAAACACTTTAGTCGGTGAATATTATAAATTGGAATCCTAAATTTCAATGTTGGGTGAAGCATATGTCTTTAGAGGGAAGTGGAAAAACTTGTTATTAGAGTCCATTAAATTTGTTTTTTCTCAAGAATTATCTTTGCAGATCAAAATTATATAAATCATTAAAAATTGCATTGTGGCAAGGGAGATAGTTAAGAAATTTACAAAATTTCACTTCAACTCATTATTAAGAACACATTTACCCATGTAGGACAGTAAAATTCTCAAAATTGAAAAAATGCAGTGTTTTGATTTTTTAATATATTGTTTGTGCCCTTTCAATTTAAAGGGAGTGAAAAGCATAATGCTTGAATCAGTTAATTCAACAAAAATACAAGAAATGGACTCAATTGAATAAAAGACATTTTAGTGGGTGAATATTATAAATTGGACTCCTAAGGTTCAATGTTGGGTCAAGCAGATATCTTTAGAGGGGAGTGGGAAAACTTTTTATTAGAGTTCATTACATTTGTTTTTTCTTAAGAAATATGTTTGCAGAACAAAATTATATAAATCATTAGAAATTACATTGTGGCAATGGAGATAATTAAGAAATTTATAAAATTTCGCTTCAACCCATTATTAAGAACACATTTACCCTTGTAGGACACTAAAATTCTGAAAATTGAAAAACTGCAGTGTTTTGATTTTTTAACATATTGTTTTTGCCCTTTCAAGTTAAAGGGACTGAAAAGCATAATATTTGAATCAGTTAATTCAACAAAAATAAAAGAAATGGACTCAATTGAATAAAAGCCACATTAGTGGGGAATATTATAAATTGGAAACCTTTGCTTCAATGCTAGGTCAAGCATATATATCTAGAGGGGAGAGGAAAAACTTCTTATTAGAGTCGATTGCATTTGTTTTTTCTTAAAAAATCTGTTTGCAGATTAAAATTATAGAAAATATTAGAAATTGCATTGCGAAATGGGGGATAATTAAGAAATTTACAAAATTTCACTTCAACTCATTATTAAGAACGCATTTACCCCTATATGACTCTAAAATTCTGAAAAGTGAAAAAATGCAATGTTTTCATTTTTTAATCTATTGTTAATGCCCTTTCAATTTAAATGGAGTGAAAAGCATAATATTTGAATATGTTAATTCAACAAAAATACAATGAATGGACTCAATTGAATAAAAAACACTTTAATTGGTGAATATTATAAATTGGATTCATAAGCTTCATTGCTTGGTCAAACATATATCTCTAGAGGGGAGTGGGAAAAATTCCTTTTATAGTCCATTGCATTTGTTTTTTTTTAAGAAATATGTTGGCGAACTAAAATTATAGAAATCATTAGAAATTGCATTGTGGCAAGGGAGATAATTATGAAATTTATAAAATTTTGATTTAACTCATTCTTAACAACACATTTATCCGTATAAGACTCTAAAATTCTGAAAATTGAAAAAATGCAAAGTTTTGATTTTTTTCATATATATTAAAGCCCTTTCAATTTAAAGGGAGTGAATAGTATAATATTCAATCGGTTAATTGAACAAAAATACAAGGAATGGACTCAAATGAATAAAAAACAATTTAGTGCATGAATATTATAAATTGGAATTCTAGGCTTCAATGTTAGGTCAAGCATATATCTCTAGAGGGGAGTGGGAAAACTTCTAATTAGAGTCCATTGCATTTGTTCTTCTTAACTAAGACGTTTGTAGACTAAAATTATAGAAATAATTAGAAATTGCATTGTGGCAAGGGAGATAATTAAAACATTTATAAAATTTCACTTCAATTTATTATTAAGAACACATTTACCCCTGTAGGGCTCTATCATTCTAAAAATTAAAAAAAATGCAATGTTTTGATTTTCTAATATATTGTTAGTGCCCTTTTAATTTAAATGGAGTGAAAAACATAATATTTGAATCTATCAACTCAACAAAAACACATGGAATAGACTCAATTGAATAAAAAACTCTTTAGTGGGTCAATATTATTAATTGGAATACTAAGCTTCAATGTTGGGTCAAGCATATATCTTCAGAGGGGAGTGAGAAAACTTCTTATTAGACTTCATTACATTTTTTTTTCTTAAGAAATATGTTTGCAGACTAAAATTATAGAAATCATTAGAAATTACATTGTGGTAAGGGAGATAATTAAGAAATTTAAAAAATTTCACTTCAACCTATTATTAAGAAAACATTTACACCTATAGGAGTCTAAAATTCTGAAAATTTAAAAAATGCAATGTTTTGATTTTTTAATATATTGTTAGTGCCTTTTCAATTTAAATGGAGTGAAAAGTATAATATTTGAATATGTTAATTCAACAAAAATACAAGGAATGGACTCAATAGAATAAAAAACACTATAGTGGGTGAATAATATAAATTGGAATCCAAAGTTTCAATGTTGGGTCAAGCATATATCTTTGTAGGGGAGTGGGAAAATTTCTTGTTAGAGTCCATTGCATTTGTTTTTTCTTAAGAAATATGTTTGCACACTAAAATTATAGAAATCATTAGAAATTGCATTGTAGCAAGGTAGATAATTAAGAAATTTTGAAAATTTTCATTTAATTCATTCTTAAGAACACATTTATCCCTTTATGACTCTGAAATTCCTAAAATAGAAAAAATGCAAAGCGAGATAATTATTAACAAAACATTTATCCCTATAAGACTAAAATTCTGAAAATTAAAAAAGAGCAACTTTTTGATTTTTTTTCATATAATGTTAGCACCCTTTCAATTTAAAGGGAGTGAAAAGCATAATATTTCAATATGTTGATTGAACAAAAATACAAGAAATGGACTCAATTGAATAAAAAACACTTTAGTGGGTGAATATGATAAATTGGAATCCTAAACTTTAATGTTGGGTCAAGCATATATTGCTAGGGGGTAGTGGAAAAACTTCTTATTAGAGTAAATTGCATTTGCTTTTTCTTAAGAAATCTGTTTGCTAACTAAAATTATAGAAATCATTCGAAATTACATTGTGGAAAGGGAGATAATTAAGAAATTTACAAAATTTCACTTCAACCCATTATTAAGAAAACATTTACCCTTATAGGAGTCTAAAATTCTAAAAATTGAAAAAATGCAATGTTTTGTTTTGTTAATATATTGTTAATGCCCTTTCAATTTAATGGGAGTGAAAAACATAATAATTGAATTTGTTAATTACACAAAAATACAAGGGATGGACTCAATTGAATAAAAGCCACTTTAGTGGGGGAATATTATATATTGGAAACTTATGCTTTAATGTTAGGTCAAGCATATATCTCTAGAGGGGAGAGGTACAACTTCTTATTAGAGTCCATTACATTTGTTTTTTTCCTAAGAAATCTGTTTGTAGACTAAAATTATTGCAATTATTAGAAATTGCATTGTGGCAAAGAGATAATTAAGAAATTAACAAAATTTCACTTTAACTCATTATTAAGAACACATTTATCCCTGTAGAAGTCTAAAATTCAGAAAATTGAAAAAATGCAATGTTTTGATTTGTTAATATATTGTTAATGCCCTCTCAATTTAAAG
>JAHOYR010006004.1:106833-131146 GCA_023213295.1 Bruguiera hainesii | reverse complement strand
CACCCCCCCTCTCAGTATCACAAACTAGTAGATCCTAGGGTGAAGTTGGGAACTTCAAGGAAAAAATGCGATACTTTGATTTTTTCAAAATATTGTTAATGCCCTTTCAATTTAAATGGAGTGAAATGCATACTATTTGAATATGTTAATTCAACAAAAATACAAGAAATGGACTTAATTGAATAAAAAACACTTTAGTGGGTGAATACTATAAATTGGAATCCTAAACTTCAATGTTGGGTGAAGCACATATTTCTGGAAGGGAGTGGGAAAACTTCTTATTAGAGTCCCTTAAATTTTTTTTTTCTTAAGAAATATGTTTGCAGACCAAAATTATAGAAATCATTAGAAATTGAATTGTGGCAAGGGAGATAACTTAGAAATTTAGAAAATTTCAATTCAGTGGATTATTAACAACACATTTACCCCTATAAGACTCTAAAATTCTGAAAAATAAAAAAATGCAATGTTTTGATTCTTTTTAATATATTGTTAATGCCCTTCCAATATAAATGGAGTGAAGAGCATAATATTTGAATCTGTTAATTCAACAAAAAGACAAGTAATGGACTTAATTGAATAAAAAACACTTTAGTAGATGAATATTATAAATTGGAATCCTAAATTTCAATGTTGGGTCGGGCATATATCTTTAGAGGGGAGTGGGAAAACATCTTATTAGAATCCATTAAATTTCTTTTTTCTTAAGAAATCTCTTTACGGATCAAAATTATAGAAATCATTAGAAATTGCATTGTGGCAAGGGAGATTATTAAGAAATTTACAAAATTTCACTTCAACCCATTATTAAGAAAACATTTACCTCTATAGGACTTTAAAATTCTGATAATTGAAAAAATACAATGTTTTAATTTTTTTAATATATTGTTAATGCCCTTTCAATTTAAAGGGACTGAAAAGCAAAATATTTGAATATGTTAATTGAAGAAAAATGCCCTTTCGATAAAAGACGCTTTACTTGGAGAATAATATAAATTGGAATCCTAAGCTTCAATGTTGGTTCAAGCATATATCTCTAGAGTGGAGTCAAAAAACTTCTTATTAGAGTCCATTAAATTTGTTTGTTCTTAAGAAATATGTTTGCACATTAAAATTATAGAAATCATTAGAACTTTCATTGTGGCAAGGGAGATAATTAAGAAATTTATGAAATTTCAATTTAACTCATTATTAACAACACATTTATCCTTAGAAGACTCTAAAATTCTGAAAATTGAAAAAATGCAATGTTTTAATTTTTTAATATACTGTTAGTGCCCTTTCAATTTAAATGGAGTGAAAAAGATAATATTTGAATCTGTTAATTCAACAAAAATACAAGGAATGAACTGAATTGAATAAAAAACACTTTAGTGGGTCAATATTATAAATTGGAATCCTAAACTTTAATGTTGGGTCAAACATATATCTCTAGAGGGAAGTGGGAAAACTTCTTATTATAGTCCATGAAATTTGTTGTTTCTAAATAAATATGTTTACAGACTAAAATTACAGAAATCATTAGAAATTGCATTATGGCAAGGTAGATAAGTTAGAAATTTACAAAATTTAAATTCAACTAATTATTAATAACACATTTATCTCTATAAGACTCTAAAATTCTGAGAAATTAAAAAATGCAATGTTTTGACTTTTTTTAATATATGGTTTATGCCCTTCCAATTTCAATAGAGTGAAAAGTATAATATTTGAAGATATTAATTCAATAGAAATAAAAGTAATGGACTGAATTGAATAAAAAACACTTTAGTGGGTGAATATTATAAATTGGAATCCTAAGTTTTAATGTTGGGTGAAGCACATATCTCTAGAGGGGAGAGGGAAAACTTATTATTAGAGTCCATAAAATTTTTTTTTTCTTAAAAAATATGTTTGCCGACTAAAATTGTAGAAATCATTAGAAATTGTATTGTAGCAAGGGAGATAACTTAGAAATTTACAAAATTTAAATTCAACTAATTATTAACAACACATTTATCCCTATAAAACTGTAAGATTCTAAAAAAAGAAAAAATATAATGTTTTGATTTTTTCAAAATATTGTTAATGCCTTTTCAATTTAAATGGAGTGAAAAGCATAATATTTGAATCTATTAGTTCAACAAGAATACAAGTAATGGACTGAATTGAATAAAAAACACTTTAGTGGGTGAATATTATAAATTGGAATCCTTAGCTTAAATGTCGGATCAAGCATATGTCTCTATAGGGGAGTGAGAATACTTCTTATTAAATTTGTTTTTTCTTAGGAAACATCTTTACAGATCAAAATTATAGAAATCATTAAAAATTACAATGTGAATGTGGCAAGGGAGATAACTTAGAAATTCACAAAATTTCACTTTAACCCATTATTAAGAAAACATTTACCTCTATAGGACTCTTAAATTCTAAAAATTGAAAAAATGCAATGTTTTGCTTTTTTAATATATTGTTAATGCCCTTTCAATTTAAAGGCAGTGAAAAGCATACTATTTGAATTTGTTTATTTAAGAAAAATACAGGAAATGGAGTTAATTGAATAAAAGACACTTTTGTGGGTGAATATTATAAATTGGAATCCCAAGTTTCAATGTTGCGTTAGGCATGTATCTCAAGAGGGGTGTCGAAAAATTTCTTATTAGAGTCCATTAAATTTGTTTGTTCCCAAGAAATATGTTTGCACACTATAATTATAGAAATCATTAGAAATTGCATTGTAGAAAGGGAGATAATTAAGAAATTTATAAAATTTCAACTTAACTCATTATTAACAATACATTTATCCCTATAAGACTATAAAATTCTGAAAATTGAAAAAATACAATGTTTTGATTTTTTAATATACTGTTAGTGCCCTTCCAATTTAAATGGATTGAAAAGGATAATATTTGAATATGTTAATTCAACAAAAATATAAGGAATGGACTCAATTGAATAAAAAACACTTTAGTGGGTGAATATTATAAATTGGAATCCTAAGTTTTAATGTTAGGTCAAGCATAAATCTTTAGAGGGGAGTGGGAAAACTTCTTATTAGAGCCCATTAAATTTGTTGTTTTTGAAGAAATATGTTTGCAAACTAAAATTATAGAAATCATTAGAAATTGCATTGTGGCAAGGGAGATAACTTAGAAATTTACAAAATTTAAATTCAACTAATTATTAAAAACACATTTATCCCTATAAGACTCTAAAATTGTGAAAAAAGAAAAAATGCAATGTTTTGATTTTTCAATATATAATTAATGCCCTTTCTAAATAGAGTGAAAAGCATAATATTTGAATCTGTTAATTCAACAAAGATACAAGTAATGGATTGAATTGAATAAAAAAACACTTTAGTAGGTAAATATTATAAATTGGAATCCTAAGTTTAAATATTAGGTCAAGAATATATCTCTAGAGGAGAGTGGGAAAACTTCTTATTAGAATGCATTAAATTTGTTTTTTCTTAAGAAACATCTTTACAAATCAAAATTATAGAAATCATTAGAAATTGCAATGTGGCAAGGGAGATAATTTAGAAATTCAAAAAATTTAAATTTAACTAATTATTAACAACAAATTTATCCCTATAAAACTCTAAAATTCTGAAAAATCAAAAAATGTAATGTTTTGACTTTTTAATATATTGTTAATGCCCTTTCAATTTAAATGGAGTGAAAAGCATAATATTTGAATGTGATAATTCAAGAGAAATACAAGTAACGGACTCAATTTAATAAAAAATACTTTAGTGGGTGAATATTACAAATTGGAATCCTAAGCTTCAATGTTGGGTCAAACATATATCTCTAGAGCGGAGTCGGAAAACTTCATATTTGAGTCCATTAAATTTGTTTATTCTTAAGAAATATGTTTGCAGAATGAAATTATAGAAATCATTAGAAATTGCATTGTGACAAGGGAGATAACATAGAAATTTACAAAATCCAAATTCAACAGATTATTGACAACCCATTTATCCCTATAAGACTCTAAAATTCTGAAAAATAAAAAAATACAATGTTTTGATTTTTCCTTTCAATTTAGATGGAGTGAAAAACATAATACTTGAATATGTTAATTCAACAAAAATTCAAGGAATTGACTCAATTGAATAAAAAAACACTCTAGTGGGAGAATATTATAAATTGGAATCCTAAGTTTCTATGTTGGGTCAAGCATATATATCTAGAGGGGAGTGGAAAAACTTCTTATTAAAGTCTATTAAATTTGTTTTTTCTTAAGAAATATGTTTGCAGACTAAAATTATAGAAATAATTAGAAATTGCATTGTGGCAAGGAAGATAACTTAGAAATTAAAAAAAATTTAAATTCAACTAATTATTAACAACACATTTATCCCTATACAACCGTAAAATTCTGAAAAGAGAAAAAACGCAATATTTTTTCAAAATATTATTAATTCCTTTTCATTTTAAATGCAGTGAAAAACATAATATTTGAATTTGTCAATTGAATAAAAAACAATTTAGTGAATGAATATTATAAATTGGAATTCTAAGTTTCAATATTGGGTCAAATATATATCTTTGGAGGGGAGAGGGAAAACTTCTTAATAGAGTCCATAAAATTTGTTTTTTCTTAAGAAATATGTTTGCATACTAAAATTATAGAAATCATTAGAATATTGTTAATGCCCTTTCAATTTAAATGGAGTGAAAAGTATAATATTTGAATCTGTTAATTCAACAAAAATACAAGTAATGGACTTAATTGAATAAAAAACACTTTAGAGGGTGAATATTATAAATTGGAATCTTAAACTTCAATGTTGGGTCAAGAATATATCTCTAAAGCGGAGTCGAAAAATTTCTTATATGAGTCCATTAAATTTGTTTGTTCTTAAGAAATATGTTTGCACACAAAAATTATAGAAATCATTAAAAATTGCATTGTGGCAAGGGAGACAATTAAGAAATTTACAAAATTTCACTTCAACCTATTATTTAGAAAACATTTACCCCTATAAGATTCTAAAATTCTAAAAAAAGAAAAAATGCAATGTTTTGATATTTTCAATATATTGTTAATGCCCTTTCAATCTAAATGGAGTGAAAAGGATAATATTTGAATCTGTTAATTCATCAAAGATACAAGTAATGGACTTAATTGAATAAAAAACACTTTAGTGCGTCAATATTATAAATTGGAATCCTCAGTTTCAATATTGGGTCAAGCATATATCTCTAGAGGGGAGTGGGAAAACTTCTTATTAGAGTCCATTAAATTTGTTTTTTCTTAAGAAATATGTTTGTAGACTAAAATTATAGAAATCATTAGAAATTGCATTATAGCAAGGGAGATAACTTCGAAATTTACAACATTCAAATTCAATGGATTATTAATAAAACATTTATCCTTATAAGATTCTAAAATTCTGAAAAAAGAAAAAATGCCATGTTTTGAATTTTTTAATATATTGCTAATGTCCTTTCTATTTAAATAGAGTGAAAAACATAATATTTAAATTTGTTAATTCAACAAAAATACAAGGAATGGACTCAATTGAATGAAAAACACTTTAGTGGGTGAATATTATAAATTGGAATCCTAAACTTCAATGTTGGGTCAAGCATATATCTCTAAAGAAGAGTGGGAAAACTTCTTATTAAAGTCCATTAAATTTGTTTTTTCTTCAGAAATATGTTTACAGACTAAAATTATAGAAATCATTAGAAGTTGCATTGTGGCAAGGGAGATAACTTAGAAATTTACAAAATTTAAATTCAACTAATTATTAACAACATATTTATCCCTAGAAGACTTTAAAATTCAGAAAAAAAAATGCAATGTTTTGATTTTTTCAATATATTGTTAATGCCCCTTCAATCTAAATGGAGTGAAAAGTATAATATTTGAATCTGTTAATTCAACAACGATACAAGTAATAGACTTAATTGAATAAAAAACACTTTATTGCATAAATATTATAAATTATAATCCTAAGTTTCAATATTGGGTCAAGCATATATCTCTAGAGGAGAGTGGGAAAACATCTTATAGTCCATTAAATTTGTTTTTTCTTAAGAAATGTCTTTGTAGATCAAAATTATAGAAATCATTAGAAATTGAATTATGGCAAGGACGAGAATTAAAAAATTTACAACATTTCGCTTCAACCCATTATTAAGAAAATATTTACGTCTATAGGACTTTAAAATTCTGAAAATTATAAAAAATGCAATGTTTTGATTTTTTTTAATATATTGTTAATGCCCTTTCAATTTAAATGGAGTGAAAAGCATAATATTTGAATTTGTTAATTCAACAAAAATACAAGTAATAGACTCAATTGAATAAAAAATACCTTAGTGGGTGAATATTATAAATTGGAATCCTATGTTTCAATGTTGGCTCAAGCATATATCTCTAGAGCGGAGTTGAAAAACTTCTTATTTGAGTCCATTAAATTTGTTTGTTCTTAAAAAATATGTTTGCACACTAAAATTATAGAAATCATTAAAAATTGCATTGTGGTAAGGGAGACAATTAAGAAATTTACAAAATTTCACTTCAACCCATTATTAAGAAAACATTTACCTCTATAGGACTCTAAAATTTTGAAAATTAGAAAAATGTAATGTTTTGATTTTTTTAATATATTGGAATTCTAAGCTTCAATGTCGAATCAAGCATATATCTCTAGAGGGGAGTGGGAAAACTTCTTATTAGAGTCCACTAAATTTGTTTTTTCTTAGGAAATATGTTTGCAAACTAAAATTATAGAAATTATTAGAAATTCGATTGTGGCAAGGGAGATAACTTAGAAATTTACAAAATTTAAATTCAACTAATTATTAACAACACATTTTTCCTTATAAGACTCTAAAATTCTGAAAAAAAGAAAAAATGCAATGTTTTGATTTTTTCAATATATTGTTAATGTCCTTTCAATCTAAATGGAGTGAAAAACATAATATTTGAATCTGTTAATTCAACAAAGATACAAGTAGTGGACTCAATTTAATAAAAAACACTTTAGTGCATAAATGTTATAAATTAGAATCCTAGGTTTTAATGTTAGGTCAAGCATATATTTCGAGAGGGGAGTCGAAAATTTTTTTATTCGAGTCCATTAAATTTGTTTGTTCTCAAGAAATATGTTTGAACACCAAAATTATAGAAATCCTTAGAAATTGCATTGTGGCAAAAGAGATAACTTAGAAATTTACAAAATTTAAATTCAACTAATTATTAACAACATATTTATCCCTAAAAGACTCTAAAATACTAAAAAATAAAAAAAATGGAAAGTTTTGATTTTTTTAATATATTATTAATGCCCTTTCAATTTGAACGGAGTGAAAAGTATAATATTTGAATCTGTTAATTGAACAAAAATACAGGAAATGGACTCAATTGGATAAAAGACACTTTAGTGGGTGAATATTATAAATTGAAATCTTAAGTTTCAATGTTGGGTCAAGCATATATCTCTAGAGCGAAGTGAGAAAACTTCTTATTAGAGTCCATTAAATTTGTTTTTTCTTAAGAAATATCTCTGCAGATCAAAATTATATAAATCATTAGAAATTACATTGTTGGAAGGGAGATAATTAAGAAATTTACAAAATTTGGCTTCAAACCATTATTAAGAAAAGATTTACCCCTATAAGACTCTGAAATTTTAAAAATTGAAAAAAATGCAATTTTTTGATTTGTTAATATATTGTTAATGCCCTTTCAATTTAAAGAGAGTGAAAAGCATAATAGTTGATTCTGTTAATTTAATAAAATACAAGAAATGGACTTAATTGAATAAAAGCCGCTTTAGTGGGTGAATATTATAAATTGGAATCCTAAACTTCAATGTTGTGTCAAGCATATATCTCTAGAGGGGAGTGGGAAGACTTCTTATTGGAGTCCATTGCATTTATTTTTTCTTAAGAAATATGTTTGCAGACTAAAATTATAGAAAACATTAGAAATTACATTGTGGCAAAGGAGATAATGAAGAAATTTATAAAATTTCAATTTAACTCATTATGAACAACACATTTATCCCTATAAGACTTTAAAATTTTGAAAATTGAAAAAATGCAATGTTCTGATTTTTTAATAAATTGTTTGTGCCTTTTTAATTTAAAGGGAGTGAAAAGCATAATATTTGAATCTATTAATTTAACAAAAATACAAGGAATGGACTCAATTGAATAAAAAACACTTTACTGAGCGAATATTATATATTGGAATCCTAAATTTCAATGTTGGGCCAAGCATATATCTCTAGACCAGAGTCGGAAAACTTCTTATTAGAGTCCATTGCATTTGTTTTTTCTTAACTAAGATGTTCGCAGACTAAAATTATAGAAATCATTAGAAATTGCATTGTGGCAAGGGTGATAATTAAGAAATTTACAAAATGTGGCTTTAAACCATTATTAAGAAAAGATTTACCCCTATAGGACTCTAAAATTTTACAAATTGAAAAAATGCAATGTTTTAATTTGTTAATATATTGTTAATACCCTTTCAATTTAATGAGGGTGAAAAGCATAAGAGTTGAATCTATTAATTCAACAAAAATACAAGCAATGGACTTATTTGAATAAAAGTCGCTTTAGTGGGTGAATATTATAAATTGGAAACTTAAGTTTCAATGTTAGGTCAAGCATATATCTCTAGAGGAGAGTGAGAAAACTTTTTATTATAGTCCATTGCATTTGTGTTTTCTTAAGAAATATGTTTGCAGATTAAAATTATAGAAATCATTACAAATTGCATTGTGGCATGGGGGATAATGAAGAAATTTACAAAATTTCACAACTTATTATTAAGAACACGTCTTTACCTATAAGACTCTAAAATTGTGAAAAGTGAAAAAATGCAATGTTTTGATTTTTTATTATATTGTTAGTGCCCTTTCAATTTAATGGGGGTGAAAAGCATAATAGTTGAATCTAGTAATTCAACAAAAATATAAGAAATGGACTCAATTGAATAAAAGCCGCTTTAGTGGGCGAATATTATAAATTGGAAACTTAATCTTCAATGTTGAGTCAAGCATATATCTCTAGAGGGGAGTGGGAAAACTTCTTGTTAGAGTTCATTGCATTTGTGTTTTCTTAAGAAATATGTTTGCAAATTAAAATTACAAAAATCATTACAAATTGCATTGTGGCATGGGTGATAATTAACAAATTCACAAAATTTCACATGAACTTATTATTAAGAACACATATATACCTATAAGACTCTAAAATTCTGAAAATTGAAAAATTGCAATGTTTTGATTATTAAAGTCCATTGCATTTGTTTTTTCTTAAGAAAGATGTTTGCAGACTAAACTTATAGAGATCATTAGAAATTGCATTGTGGCAAATGAGATAATTAAGAAATTTATAAAATTTCAATTTAACTCATTATGAACAACACATTTATCCCAATAAGACTCTAAAATTCTGAAAATTGAAAAAATGCAATGTTTTGATTTTTTAATATATTGTTAGTGCCCTTTCAATTTAAAGGGAGTGAAAAGTATAATATTTGAATATGTTAAATCATCAAAAATACAAGAAATGGACTCAATTGAATAAAAAACACTTTAGTGGGTGAATATTATAAATTGGAATCGTAAGTTTCAATGTTGGGTTAAACATATATCTTTAGACCGGAGTGGGAAAACTTCTTATTAAAGTCCATTGCATTTATTTTTTCTTAACTAAGACGTTCACAGACTAAAACTATAGAAATCATTAGAAATTGCATTGTGGTAAGGGAGATAATTAAGAAAATTACAAAATTTGGCTTCAAACCATTATTAAGAAGAGATTTACCCTTATAGGACTCTAAAATTCTGAAAATTGAAAAAGTGTAAAGCTTTGATTTGTTAATATATTGTTAATGCCCTTTCAATTTAATGGGGGTGAAAGGTATAATAGTTTAATCTAGTAATTCAACAAAAATATAAGGGACTCAATTGAATAAAAGCCGCTTTAGTGGGTGAATATTATAAATTGGAAACTTAAGCTTCAATGTTAGGTCAAGCATATATCTCTAGAGGGGAGTGGGAAAACTTCTTATTAGAGTTCATTGTATTTGTGTTTTCTTAACAAATATGCTTGCAGATTAAAATTATAGAAATTATTACAAATTGCATTGTGGCATCGGGGATAATTAAGAAATTTACAAAATTTCACTTCAACTTATTATTAAGAACACATCTTTACCTATAAGACTCTAAAATTCTGAAAATTGAAAAAATTCAATGTTTTGATTTTTTATTATATTGTTAGTGCCCTTTCAATTTAAATGGAATGAAAAGCATAATATTTGAATCTGTGAATTCAACAAAAATACTAGGAATGGATTTAATTGCATAAAAAACACTTTAGTGGGTGAATATTATAAATTGGAATTCTAAGCTTCAGTGTTGGGTTGAATATGTATCTTTAAAGGGAAATGGGAAAATCTCTTATTAGTGTCCATTGCATTTGTTTTTTCTTAAGAAATACGTTTACAGGTTAAAATTATATAAATAATTAGAAATTGCATTGTGGCATGGGTGATAATTAAGAAATTTACAAAATTTCACATGAACTTATTATTAAGAACACATATATACCTATAAGACTCTAAAATTCTAAAAATTAAAAAAATGTAATGTTTTGATTTTTTAATATATTGTTAGTGCCCTTTTAATTTAAATAGAGTGAAAAGCATAATATTTGAATTTGTTAGTTCAACAAAAATTCCAGGAATGGACTTAATTGAATCAAAAACACTTTAGTGGGTGAATATTATAAATTGGAATTCTAAATTTCAATGTTGGGACAAGTATATATCTCTAGAGGGGAGTGGAAAAACTTCTTATTAGAATCAATTGCATTTGTTTTTTCTTAAGAAATCTCTTTGCAAACTAAAGTTATGGAAATCATTAGAAATTACATTGTGGCAAGGGAGATAATTAAGAAATTTACAAAATTTTGCTTCAACCCTTTATTAAGAAAACATTTACCCCTATAGGAGTCTAAAATTCTAAAAAATGAAAAAATGCAATGTTTCAATTTGTTAAGATATTATTAATGCCCTTTCCATTTAAAAAGAGTGAAAAGCATAATTGTTGAATCTGTTAATTACACAAAAATACAAGGAATGGGCTCAATTGAATAAAAGCCACTTTAGTGGGGGAATATTATAAATTGGAAACCTAAGTTTCAATGTTGGGTCAAGCATATATCTCTAAAGGGGACTGGAAAAACTTCATATTAGAGTCGATTGCATTTGTTTTTTCTTAAGAAATCTATTTGCAGACTAAAATTATAGAAATCATTAGAAATTACATTATGGCAAGGGAGATAATTAAGAAAATTACAAAATTTGGCTTCAAACCATTATTAAGAAAAGATTTACCCTTATAGGACTCTAAAATTCTGAAAATTGAAAAAATGCAAAGTTTTGATTTGTTAATATATTGTTAATGCCCTTTCAATTTAAGGGGAGTGAAAAGCATAATAGTTGAATCTGTTAATTCAACAAAAAAACAAGAAATGGACTCAATTGAAAAAAAGCCGCTTTAGTGGGCAAATATTATAAATTGGAAACTTAAGCTTCAATGTTGGGTCAAGGATATATCTCTAGAGGAAAGTGGGAAAACTTCTTCTTAGTGTCCATTGCATTTGTTTTTTCTTAAAAAAGATGTTTGTAGACTAAAATTATAAAAATCATTAGAAATTGCATTATGACATGGGAGATAATTAAGAAATTTACAAAATTTCACTTCAACTCATTATTAAGAACACATCTATACCTATAAGATACTAAAATTCTGAAAATTGAAAAAATGCAATGTTTTGATTTTTTAATATATTGTTAGTGCCCTTTCAATTTAAAGGGAGTGAAAAGCATAATATTTGAATATGTTAATTCAACAAAAATACAAGGAATGGACTCAATTGAATAAAAAATACTTTAGTGGGTGAATATTATAAATTGGAATCCTAAGTTTCAATTTTGGGTCAATTATATATCTCTAGAGGAGAGTGGAAAAACTTCTTATTAGAGTCGATTGCATTTGTTTTTTCTTAGGAAATCTCTTTGCAAACTAAAATTATAGAAATGAATAGAAATTACATTGTGGCAAGGGAGATAATTAAGAAATTTAGAAAATTTCGTTTCAACCCATTATTAACAAAACATTTACCTCTACAGGAGTATAAAATTCTGAAAATTGAAAAAGTGTTATGTTTTGATTTGTTAATGCCCTTTCAATTTAAACGGAGTGAAAACCTTAAGAGTTGAATCTGTTAATTATACAAAAGTATAAGGAATGGACTCAATTGAATAGAAGCCACTTTAGTGGGGGAAGATTATAAATTGGAATCCTAAGCATCAATGTTAGGTCAAGCATATATCTCTAGAGGGGAGTGGAAAAACTTCTTATTAGAGTCAATTAAATTTGTTTTTACTTAAGAAATATATTTGCAGACTAAAATTATAGAAATCTTTAGAAATTGCAATATGGTAAGGGAGATAATTAAGAAATTTATAAAATTTCAATTTAACTCATTATTAACAACACATTTATCCCTATAAGACCATAAAATTCTGAAAATTGAAAAAATGCAATGTTTTAATTTTTTAGTAAATTGTTAGTGCCCTTCCAATTTAAATGGAGTGAAAAGCATAATATTTAAATCTGTTAATTCAACAAAAATATAAAGAATGGACTCAATGGAATAAAAAGCACTTTAGTGGGTGAATATTATAAATTGGAATCCTAAGTCATCTATCTCTAGAGAAGAGTGGAAAACTTCTTATTAGAGTTCATTAAATTTTTTTTTTCTTAAGAAATATGTTTGCAGACTAAAATTATAGAAATATTTAGAAATTGCATTGTGGCAAGAGAGATAATTAAGAAATTTACAAATTTTCACTTCAACTTATTATTAAGAACACATAAACCCCTATAGGACTTTAAAATTCTGAAAATTCAACAAATGCAATGTTGTGATTTTTTAATATATTCTTAATGCCCTTTCAATTTAAAGGGAGTGAAAAGTATAATATTTGAATATGTTAATTCAACAAAAATATAAGGAATGAACTCAATTGAATAAAAACCACTTTAGTGGGTGAATATTATAAATTGGAATCCTAAGTTTCAATGTTAGGTCAAGTATATATCTTTAGAAGGGAGTGGAAAAACTTCTTATTAGAATCGATTGCATTTGTTTTTTCTTAAGAAATCTCTTTGCAGACTAAAATTATGGAAATCATTAGAAATTACATTGTGACAAGGGAGATAATTAAGAAATTTACAAAATTTTGCTTCAACCAATTATTAAGAAAACATTTACCCCTATAGGAGTCTAAAATTCTGAAAAATGAAAAAATGCAATGTTTCAATTTGTTAAGATATTATTAATGCCCTTTCCATTTAAAAGGAGTGAAAAGCATAATAGTTGAATATGTTAATTACACAAAAATACAAGGAATGGACTCAATTGAATAAAAGCCACTTTAGTGGGGGAATATTATAAATTAGAAACCTAAGATTTAATGTTGGGTCAACGATATATCTCTAGAGGGGAGTGGAGAAAACTTCTTATTATAGTCGATTGCATTTATTTTTTCTTAAGAAATTTGTTCATAGACTAAAATTATAGAAATCATTAGTAATTGCATTGTGGCAAGGGAGATAATTAAGAATTTTACAAAATTTGGCTTCAACCCATTATTAAGAAAACATTTACCCCTATAGGACTCTAAAATTTTGAAAATTGAAAAAATGCAATGTTTTGATTTGTTAATATATTGTTAATGCCCTTTCAATTTAGAGGGAGTAAAAAGCATAATATTTGAATCTGTTAATTCAACAAAAATAGAAGAAATAGAAAAAATTGAATAAAAGCCACTTTAGTGGGCGAATATTATAAATTGGAAACTTAAATTTCAATGTTGGGTCAAGCATCTATCTCTAGTGGGGAATTGGAAAAATTTTTATTAAAGTCCATTGCATTTGTTTTTTCTTAAGAAATATGTTTGCAGATTAAAATTATAGAAATCTTTAGGAAATGCATTGTGGCATGGGAGATAATTAAGAAATTTATAAAATTTCACTTTAACTCATTATTAAGAACGCATCTATACTTATAAGACTCTAAAATTCTGAAAATTGAAAAAATGCAATGTTTTGATTTTTTAATATATTGTTAATGCCCTTTCAATTTAAATGGAGTGAAAAATATAATATTTGAATCTGTGAATTCATCACAAATACAAGGAATGGACTCAATTGAATAAAAAATACTTTATTGGGTAAATATTATAAATTGGACTCATAAGTTTCAATATTGAGTCAAGCATATATCTCTATAGGAGAGTAGGAAAACTTCTTAGTAGAGTCCATTAAATTTGTTTTCTCTGAAGAAATGTGTTTATAGACTAAAATTATAGAAATCATTGGAAATTGCATTATAGTAAGGGAGATAACTTAGAAATTTACAAAATTTAAATTCAACTAATTATTAACAACACATTTATCCTTATACGACTCTAAAATTCTAAAAAATGTAAAAATGCAAAGTTTTGATTTTTTTTCAATAAATTGTTAATGACCTTTCAATTTAAATAGAGTCAAAAATATAATATTTGCATCTGTTCATTGAACAAAAATTCAAGGAATGGACTCAATTGAATAAAAAACACTTTAATGGGTGAAAATTATAAATTGGAATCCTAAATTTCAATGTTGAGTCAACCATATATCTCTAGAGTGGAGTGAGAAAACTTCTTATTAGAGTCCATTAAATTTGTTTTTTCTGAAGAAATATGTTTGTGGACTAAAATTATAGAAATCAATAGAAATTGCATTATGGCAAGAGAGATAACTGAGAAATTTAAAAATTTTAAATTTAACTAATTATTAACAACACATTTATCCCTATAAGACTCTAAAATTCTGAAAAATAAAAAAATGTAATGTTTTGATTTTTTTAATATATTGTTAATGCCCTTTCAATTTAAATGGAGTGAAAAATATAATATTTAAATCTGTTAAATCAACAAAAATACAAGGAATGAACTCAATTGAATAAAAAACACTCTAGTGGGTGAATATTATAAACTGGAATCCTAAACTTCAATATTGGGTTAAGTAGACATCTCTAGAAGGGAGTGAGAAAACTTCTTGTTAGAGTCCATTAAATTTGTTTTTTTCAGAGAAATATGTTTGCATACTAAAATTATAGAAATCAATAGAAATTGCATTGTGACAAGGGTGATAACTTAGAAATTTACAAAATTTAAATTCAACTAATTATTAACAACACATTTATTCTTATAAGACTCTAAAATTCTGAAAAATAAAAAATGCAATGTTTTGATTTTTTTAATATATTGTTAATGCCCTTTCAATTTAAATGGAGTGAAAAGCATAATATTTGAATATGTTAATTCAACAGAAATAGAAGTAAATGACTCAATTAAATAAAAAACACTTTAGTGGGTGAATATTATAAATTGGAATCCTATGCTTTAATGTTGGGTCAAGCATATATCTCTAGAGGGGAGTGGGAAAACTTTTTTTCAGAGTCCATTAAATTTGTTTTTTCTTAAGAAATATGTTTGCAAACTAAAATTATAGAAATCTTTAGAAATTGCATTGTGGCAAGGGTGATAATTAAGAAATTTATAAAATTTTAATTTAACTCATTATTAATAATACATTTATCCTTATAAGACTCTAAAATCCTGAAAATTGAAAAAATGTCATGTTTTGATTTTTTTTAATATATTGTTAGTGCCCTTTCAATTTAAATGGAGAGAAAAGTATAATATTTGAATTTGTTAATTCAACAAAAATACAAAGAATGGACTCAGTTGAATAAAAAACACTTTAGTGGGTGAATATTATAAATTGGAATCCTAAGTTTCAATATTGGGTCAAGCATATATCTCTAGAGAAGAGTGGAAAAACTTCTTATTAAAGTTAATTAAATTTGTTTTTTCATAAGAAATATGTTTGCAAACTAAAATTATAGAAATCTTTAGAAATTGTATTGTGGCAAGGGAGATAATTAAGAAATTTATAAAATTTCAATTTAACTCATTCTTAACAACACATTTGTCCCTATAAGACTCTAAAATTCTGAAAATTGAAAAAATGTAATGTTTTGATTTTTTTAATATATTGTTAGTTCCCTTCCAGTTTAAATGGAGAGAAAAGTATAATATTTGAATCTGTTAATTCAACAAAAATATAAGGAATGGACTCAATTGAAGCAAAAACATTTTAGTTGGTGAATATTATAAATTGGAATCCTAAACTTCATTGTTAGGTCAAGCATATATCTCTAGAGGGGAGTGGGAAAACTTCTTATTAAAATTCATTAAATTTGTTTTTTCTGAAAAAATATGTTTGCAAACTAAAATTATAGAAATCAATAGAAATTGCATTGTGGCAAGGGAGATAACTGAGAAATCTGCAAAATTTAAATTCAACTAATTATTAATAACACATTTATTCTTATAAGATTAAAATTCTGAAAAATGAAAAAATGCAATATTTGGATTTTTTTAATATATTGTTAATGCCCTTTCAATTTAAATGGAGTAAAAAGCATAATATTTGTTGTTTCCACGGCATTGTATGAGTTGTAATTGTTGTCAACTAGGGTTAAGTGTGCAAGAGAGTAAAGTCACATGAAAGGGTAAGAAAGTAAATCTGCCGTATAAGGGCAAGAACGTAAATCCACCGTGTAAGCCCTATTAGGGTAGAGGGCCAACACATGGAAGAGAGTATATAAAGGCCTTGGAAGACAAAACTAGGGTAGAGGGCCAACACAATTAAATAAACAGTAACCCTACAACAACCGGCCAAAAGGAAGAGAGAGCAGAACGGCAAGAGATCAGAAACGACACCACCGGGAGAGCAAACCAGAAATGTCACCACCGGGAAAGCAAACCAGAAACATGTCCTGCAAGCAAACCAGAAACGCTTCCTGCAAGCAAACCAGAAACACATCCTGCAAGCAAGCCAGAAATGCACAACCAGCAAGAGGAGAAATAAGAAACAGACCACCCGGAAGAGAAGACAGCAGACCTGGTATCCGTGAGACCACTCGGAAGAGAAGACACCAGACCTGGTATCCGTGAGACCACCCGGAAGAGAAGACAGCAGACCTGGTATCCGTGAGACCACCCGGAAGAGAAGACAGCAGACTAGAAGAGTGAGGCAGGCCGAGAGACATGAAACAGCAGACCAGAAGCGTGAGACCAGAACAGTAACGGCATGACTGATCAGAAGCGTGGGGCAGGCCGTGAGACGTGAAACGGTAGACCAGAAACTTGAGTGCAAGCTGTGAAACTGTGAGACGGTGAAAGTAGGAGTTGTGTGAAATAACCTAGAGAAGGAATTCAGCAAAGCATCGGAAAGAACTCAACGTATTTCTAGATTTCTTCAAGAGAGATTAGAGAGCATTGCGATGAACTTCTAAGCAGCAGTGGAGCAGCCTTTAAATTCAACAGAGGCAAGACAAGCTAGAAGAAGGATAGACACAATAAGTGACACTCTTTGTATTGTACTTACTTAGTAATTGCAATAGTGAAAGGAGCAGAAGATTAAGACATCCATTGTAACTAGAATTCTCAAGTATAGTGGATAGTCTCGGTAAGGGAGAGTCCCTACCACCATGGATGTACATCACATTGACGAAACCACGTAAATCTTGTGTGTCCTTAATTTGCTTTACGTTTTGTGTTTTGAATTGAGTTGTGAACACAGCTAAAGTATCAGCCAACCCATAACCTAACGAAGACCTAAACAAGAACATCCGAATTGTCTATTAGGCAAGGTGTCTGAAAGGTGACTTTGGGGACTATTGTGATTAGTAGGTAGCAATAGATCTACCTTAGTCAAATTTGAGAAAGAGTTCGCTTTTAAGAAGAGATTGAAGTTGTTCACTTTCTTGCGAATTGCAAATTATGGTGATACCGATTCACCCCCCCTCTCAGTATCACAAACTAGTAGATCCTTGGGTGAAGTTGGGAACTTCATACTCAATTGAATTAAAGCCTCTTTAGTGGGGAATATTATAAATTGGAAACCTAAGCTTCAAGGTTGGGTCAACCATATATCTCTAGAGGGCAATGGGAAAACTTCTTATTAGAGTCCATTGCATTAGTTTTTTTTTAAGAAATATGTTTGCAGATTAAAATTTTAGAAATCATTAGAAATTGCATTGTGACATAGGAGATAATTAATGAATTTACAAAATCTCACTTTAACTTATTATTAAAAACACATTTATCCCAATAGAACTCTAAAATTCTGAAAATTGAAAAAATGCAATGTTCTAATTTTTTAATATATTCTTAACGCCCTTTCAATTTAAAAGAAGTGAAAAGTACAATATTTGAATCTGTTTATTCAACAAAAGTACAAGGAAAGGAGTCAATTGAATAAAAAAATGATTTAGTGGGTGAATATTATAAATTGGAATCCTAAGATTCAATGTTGGGTCAAGTATATATTTCTAGAGGGGAGTGGAAAAACTTGTTATTAAAGTCCATCAAATTTGTTTTTTCTTAAGAAATATCTTAGCATATCAAAATTATAGAAATCTTTAGAAATTGCATTGTGCCAAGGGAGATAATTAAAAAATTTACAAAATTTCACTTCAACTTATTATTAAGAACACATTTACTCGTGTAAGACACTAAAATTCTGAAAAACGAAAAAATGCAATGTTTTGATTTTTTAATATATTGTTAATGCTCTTTCAATTTTAAGGGGGTGAAAAGGATAATATTTGAATCAGTTAATTCAACAAAAAAATACAAGGAATGGACTCAATTGAATAAAAAACACTTTAGCGGGTGAATATGATAAATTGGAATTCTAAGTTTTAATGTTAGGTCAAGCATATATCTCTAGAGGACAGTGGAAAAACTTCTTATTATAATCAATTGCATTTGTTTTTTCTTAAGTAATATGTTTGTAAACTAAAATTATAGAAATTATTCAAAATTACATTGTGGCAAGGGAGATAATTAAAAAATTTACAAAATTTTGCTTCAACCCATTATTAAGAAAACATTTACCCCTATAGGAGTCTAAAATTCTGAAAATTGAAAAAATGAAATGTTTTGATTTGTTAATATGTTGTTAATGCCCTTTCAATTTAAACAGAGTGAAAAGCATAATAGTTGAATTTGTTAATTACACAAAAATACAAGGAATGGACTCAATTGAATAAAAGCCACTTTAGTGGGGGAATATTATAAATTAGAAACTTATGCTTTAATGTTAGGTCAAGTATATATTTCTAGTGGGGAGAGGTAAAATATCTTATTAGAGTCCATTGTATTTGTTTTTTCCTAAGAAATCTGTTTGCAGACTAAAATTATTGCAATTATTAGAAATTGCATTGTGGCAAAGATATAATTAAGAAATTAACAAAATTTCACTTTAACTCATTATTAAGAACACATTTACCCCTGTAGAACTCTAAAATTTTGAAAATTGAAAAAATGTAATGTTTTGATTTGTTAATATATTGTTAATGCCCTCTCAAAAAACTATATTGTTACCCATTGCATTTGTTTTTTCTTAAAAAATATGTTTGCGGACTAAAATTATATAAATCATTAAAAATTACATTGTGACAAAGGAGATAATTAAGAAATTTTCAAAATTTCAATTTAATTCATTCTTAACAACACATTTATCCCTTTAAGACTCTAAAATTCTGAAAATAGAAAAAATGCAAAGTGAGATAATTATTAACAACACATTTATTCCTATAGGACTAAAATTCTGAAAATTAAAAAAATGCAATGTTTTGATTTTTTTAATATATTGTTAATGCCTTTTTAATTTAAAGGGAGTGAAAAGCATAATATTTGAATATGTTAATTCAACAAAAATACAAGGAATGGACTCAATTAAATAAAAAATACTTTAGTAGGTGAATATTATAAATTGGAATTCTAAACTTCAATGTTAGGTCAAGCATATATCTCTAGAGGGGAGTGGAAAAAATTTTTATTAGAGTCCTTTGCATTTGTTTTTTCTTAAGAAATATGTTGGCGGACTAAAATTATAGAAATCATTAGAAATTGCATTGTGACAAAGGAGGTAATTAAGAAATTTACAAGAAATTTACAAAATTTCACTTCAACTCATTATTAAGAACACATTTATACCTCTAACACTCTAAAATTCTAAAAATTGAAAAAATGCAATGTATTGATTTTTTAATATAATGTTAGTGCCCTTTCAATTTAAATGGAGTGAAAAGTATAATATTTGAATATGTTAATTCAACAAAAATACAAGGAATGGACTCAATTGAATAAAAAACACTTTAGTGGGTGAATATTATAAATTGGAATTCTAAGTTTCAATGTTGGGTCAAGCATATATCTCTAGAGGGGAGTGGGAAAACTTCTTAGTAGAGTCCATTGCATTTGTTTTTTCTTAAGAAATATGTTTGCACACTAAAATTATAGAAATCATTAGAAATTGCATTGTGGCAAGGGAGATAATTAAGAAATTTATAAAATTCCGATTTAACTCATTCTTAACAACAGATTTATCCCTTAAGACTCTAAATTTCTGAAAATTGAAAAAAAGCAAGGTTTTGATTTTTTCATATATTCTTAATGCCCTTTCAATTTAAAGGGAGTGAAAAGCATAATATTTGAATATGTTAATTCAACAAAAATACAAGGAATGGACTCAATTGAATAAAAAATAATTTAGTGGGTGAAAATTATAAATTGGAATTCTAAACTTCAATGTTAGGTCAAACATATATCTCTAGAGGGGAGTGGGAAAACTTCTTATTAGAGTCCATTGTATTTGTTTTTTCTTAATTGAGACGTTTGTAGACTAAAATTATAGAAACAATTAGAAATTGCATTATGGCAAGGGAGATAATTAAGAAATTTACAAAATTTTATTTCTACTCATTATTAAGAACACTTCTATACCTATAACACTCTAAAATTCTGAAAATTGAAAAAATGTAATATTTTGATTTTCTAATATATTGTTAGTGCCCTTTCAATTTAAATGGAGTGAAGAGTATAATATTTGAATTTGTTAACTCAACAAAAATACAAGGAATAGATTCAATTGAATAAAAAACTCTCTAGTGGGTGAATATTATAAATTGGAATACTAAGTTTCAATGTTAGTTGAAGCATATATCTTTAAAGGGGAGTGGGAAAACTTCTTATTAAAGTCCATTACATTTCTTTTTTCTTAAGAAGTATGTTTGCAGACTAAAATTATAGAAATCATTAGAAATAACATTGTGGCAAGAGAGATAATTAGGAAATTTACAAAATTTCACTTCAACTCATTATTAAGAATACATTTACTCTTATAGGACCCTAAAACTTTGAAAATTGAAAACATGCAATGTTTTTGTTTTCTAATCTATTCTTAATGCCCTTTCAATTTAAATGGAGTGAAAAGCATAATATTTGAATATGTTAATTCAACAAAAATACAAGGAATGGACTCAATTGAATAAAAAACAATTTAGTGGGTGAATATTATAAATTGGAATTCTAAACTTCAATGTTAGGTCAAGCATATATCTCTAGAGGGGAGTGGGAAAACTTCTTATTAGAGTACATTGCATTTGTTTTTTCTTAATTAAGACGTTTGCAAACTAAAATTATAGAAACAATTAGAAATTGCATTATGGCAAGGGAGATAATTAAGAAATTTACAAAATTTTACTTCAACTCTTTATTAAGAACATATCTATACCTATAACACTCTAAAATTCTAAAAATTGAAAAAATGCAATGTTTTGATTTTCTAATATATTGTTAGTGCTCTTTCAATTTAAATGGAGTGAAAAGCATAATATTTGAATCTGTTAACTTAACAAAAATACATGGAATAGACTCAATTGAATAAAAAACTTTTTAGTGGGTGAATATTATTAATTGGAACACTAAGCTTCAATGTTGGGTCAAGCATATATCTTTAGAGGGGAGTGGAAAAACTTCTTATTAGAGTCCATTACATTTGTTTTTTCTTAAGAAGTATGTTTGTAGACTAAAATTATAGAAATCATTAGAAATAATGTTGTGGCAAGAGAGATAATTAAGAAATTTACAAAATTTCACTTCAACTCATTATTAAGAACACATTTACTCCTGTAGGACCCTAAAATTATGAAAATTGAAAAAATGCAATGTTTTTATTTTCTAATCTATTCTTAATGCCCTTTCAATTTAAATGGAGTGAAAAGCATAATATTTGAATCTGTTAATTACACAAAAATAAATTGAATGGACTCAATTGAATAAAAAACACTTTAGTGGGTGAATATTATAAATTGGATACCTAAGCTTTATTGCTCAATCAAGCATATATCTCTAGAGGGGAGTGGGAAAAATTCTTCTTATAGTCCATTGCATTTGTTTTTTCTTAAGAAATATGTTGGCGGAATAAAATTATAGAAATCATTAGAAATTGCTTTGTGACAAGGGAGATACTTAACAAATTTATAAAATTTTGATTTAACTCATTCTTAACAACACATTTATCTCTATAAGACTCTAAAATTCTGAAAAATGAAAAAATGGAAAGTTTTGATTTTTTAATATATATTAAAGCCCTTTCAATTTAAAGGGAGTGAAAAGTATTATATTTCAATATGTTAATTGAACAAAAATAAAAAGAATGGACTCAAATGAATAAAAAATAATTTAGTGGGTGAATATTATAAATTGGAATTCTAAACTTCAATCTTAGCTCAAGCATATATTTCTAAAGGGGAGTAAAAGAACTTCTAATTAGAATCCATTGCATTTGTTTTTGCTTAACTTATTATTGCATTGTGGCAAGGGAGATACTTAAGAAATTTACAAAATTTCACTTCAACTCATTATTAAGAACACATCTATACCTATGACACTCTAAAATTCTGAAAATTGAAAAAATGCAATGTTTTGATTTTCTAATATATTGTTAGTGCTCTTTCAATTTAAATGGAGTGAACAGCATAATATTTGAATATGTTAACTTAACAAAAATACATGGAATAGACTCAATTGAATAAAAAACTCTTTAGTGGGTGAATATTATTAATTGGAACACTAAGATTCAATGTTGGGTCAAGCATATATCTTTAGAGGGGAGTGGAAAAACTTCTTATTAGAGTTCATTGCATTTTTTTTTTCTTAAAAAATATGTTTGCAGACTAAAATTATAAAAATCATTAGAAAATGCATTGTGGTGAGGGAGATAATTAAGAATTTTACAAAATTTTGATATAACTCATTCTTAATAACACATTTATCCTAATAAGACTTTAAAATTCTGAAAATTGAAACAATGCAAAGTTTTGACTTTTTATTATATATCAATGCCCCTTCAATTTAAAGGGAGTGCAAAGTATAATATTTGAATCTCTTAATTCAACAAAAATATAAGGAATGGACTCAATTGAATAAAAAACACTTTAGTGGGTGAATATTGTAAATTGGAATCCAAAAATTCAATGTTGGGTCTAGGATATATCTTTGGAGGGGAGTGGGAAAACTTCTTATTAGAGTTCATCGCATTTCTTTTTTCTTAACTAAGACGTTTGCAGACAAAAATTATAGAAATCATTAGAAATTGCATTGTGACAAGGGAGATAATTAAGAAGTTTACAAAATTTCACTTAAACATATTATTAAGAACACATCTAAACCTATAACACACTAAAATTTTGAAAATTGAAAAAATAAAATGTTTTGATTTTTTAATATATTGTTAGTGCCCTTTCAATTTAAATGGAGTGAAAAGCATAATATTTGAATCTGTTAATTCAACAAAAATACAAGGAATGGACTCAATTGAATAAAAGCCACTTCGGTGGGCGAATATTATAAATTGGAAACCTAAGATTTAATGTTATGTCAAGAATATATCTGTAGAGGGGAGTGGGAAAACTTCTAATTAGAGTCCATTGCAATTGTTTTTTCTTATGAAATATGTTTGCAGACTAAAATTATAGAAACAATTAGAAATTGCATTGTGGTAAGGGAGATAATTAAAAAATTTACAAAATTTCACTTCAACTCATTATTAAGAACACATTTATACGTATAACGCTCTAAAATTCTGAAAATTGAAAAAATGCAATGTTTTGATTTACTAATATATTGTTAGTGCCCTTTTAATTTAAATGGAGTGAAAAGTATAATATTTGAATCTATTAACTCAACAAAAATACAAGGACTAGACTCAATTGAATAAAAAACTCTTTAGTGGGTGAATATTATAAATTGGAATACTAAGTTTCAATGTTGGGTCAAGCATATATCTTTAAAGGGGAGAGGGAAAACT
>JAHOYR010006004.1:86689-106823 GCA_023213295.1 Bruguiera hainesii | reverse complement strand
GAAATTTACAAAATTTCACTTCAACTTATCATTAAGAACACATCTATACCTATAAGACTCTAAAATTCTGAAAAATGAAAAAATGCAATGTTTGCATTTTTAATATATTGTTAGTGCACTTTCAATTTAAATGGAGTGAAACCATAATATTTGAATCTATTAATTCAACAAAAATACAAGGAATGGACTCAATTGAATAAAAGCCACTTTAGTGAGGGAATATTATAAATTGGAAACCTAAACTTCAATTTTGGGTTAAGCATATATCTCGAGAGGGGAGTGAAAAAACTTCTAATTAGAGTCCATTGCATTTGTTTTTTCTTAAGAAATATGTTTGCAGTCTAAAATTATAGAAATAATTAGAAATTGTATTATGACAAGGGAGATAATTAAGAAATTTACAAAATTTTGCTTCAACCCATTATTAAGAAAACATTTACCCTTATAGGTCTCTAAAATTCTGAAAATTGGAAAAATGCAATATTTTGATTTGTTAATATATTGTTAATGCCCTTTCAATTTAAAGGGAGTGAAAAGCATAATAGTTGAATTTGTTAATTACACAAAAATACAAGGAATGGACTCAATTGAATAAAAGCCACTATAGTGGGGCAATATCATAAATTGGAAACCTAAGTTTCATCGTTGGGTCAAGTATGTATCTCTACGGGGGAGTGAAAAAACCTCTTATTATTAGAGTCAATTGCATTTGTGTTTTTTTAAGAAATCTGTTTGTAGACTAAAATTATAGAAATTATTAGAAATTGCATTGTGGCATGGGGGATAATTAAGAAATTTAAAAAATTTCACTTTAACTCATTATTAAGAGCACATTTACCCCTATAAAACAACAAAATTCTAAAAATTGAAAAAATGCAATATTTTGATTTTTTAATATATTTTTAATGTCCATTTAATTTAAAGGGAGTGAAAAGGATAATATTTGAATCAGTTAATTCAACAAAAATACAAGGAATAGATTCAATTGAATAAAAAAACACTTTTGTGGGTGAATATTATAAATTGGAATCTTAAGTTTCAATGTTAGGTCAAGCATATATCTCTAGAAGGGAGTGGAAAAACTTCTTATTAGAGTCCATTGCATTTGTTTTTTCTTAAGAAATCTGTTTGCAGACTAAAATTATAAAAATCATTAGAAATTACATTGTGGCAAGGGAGATAATTAGGAAATTTACAAAATTTCAATTTAACTCATTATTAACAACACATTTATCCCTATAAGACTCTGAAATTCTAAAAAAAGAAAAAATGCAATGTTTTAATTTTTTTTCAATATATTGTTAGTGCCCTTTCAATTTAAATGGAGCAAAAAGTATAATATTTGAATTTGTTAATTCAACAAAAATACAAGAAATGGACTTAATTGAATAAAAAACACTGGAGCGGGTGAATATTATAAATTGGAATCCTAAGTTTCAATGTTGGTTCAAACATATATCTCTAGAAGGGAGTGGGAAAACTTATTTTTAGAATCCATTAAATCTATTTTTTCTCAAGAAATATGTTTGCAGACTAAAATTATAAAAATCATTAGAAATTGCATTGTGGCAAAAGAGATAATTTAGAAATTTACAAAATTTAAATTCAACTAATTATTAACAACACATTTATCCCTATAAGACCCTAAATTCTGAAAAAGAAAAAAATGCAATGTTTTCATTTGTTTAATATATTGTAATGCCCTTTTAATTTAAATGGAGTGAAAAGTATAATATTTGAATATGTTAATTCAACAGAAATATAAGTAATGGTCACAATTGAATAAAAAACACATTAGTGGGTGGATAATATAAATTGGAATCCTAAACTTCAATGTTGTGTCAAGCATATATCTCTAGAGGGGAGAGGCAAGATTTCTTATTAAAGTTCATTAAATTTGTTTTTTCTCAAGAAATATGTTTGCAAACTAAAATTATAGAAATCATTAGAAATTGCATTGTGGTAAGAGAGATAATTAAAAAATTTTTAAAATTTCAATTTAACTCATGATTAATAACACATTTATCTTTATAAAACTCTAAAATTCTAAAAATTGAAAAAATGCAATGTTTTGATTTTTTAATATATTGTTAGTGCCCTTTCAATTTAAAGGGAGTGAAAAGGATAATATTTGAATCTATTAATTTAACAAAAATACAAGGAATGGACTCAATTGAATAAAGAACACTTTAGTGGGTGAATATTATAAATTGGAATCCTAAGTTTTAATTTTGGGTCAAGTATATATCTCTAAAAGGGAGTGCGAAAACTTCTTATTAGAGTCCATTAAATTTGTTTTTTCTTAAGAAATATGTTTGCAAACTAAAATTATAAAAATCATTAGAAATTGCATTGTGGTAAGGGAGATAAGTTAGAAAATTAAAAAATTTAAATTCAACTATTTATTAACAACACATTTATCCCTATAAGACTCTAAAATTCAGAAAAATAAAAAATGCAATGTTTTGATTTTTTTTAATATATTATTAGTGTCCTTTCAATCGAAATGGAGTGAAATACATAATATTTGAATATGTTAATTCAACAAAAATACAAGGAATGGACTCAATTGAATAAAAAACACTTTAGTGGGTGAATATTATAAGTTGGAATTCTAAGTTTCATTGTTGGGTCAAACATATATCTCTAGAGGGGAGTGGGAAAACCTCTTATTAAAGTCTAATAAATTTGTTTTTCCTTAGGAAATATCTTTGAAGATAAAAATTATAGAAATCATTAGAAATTGCATTGTGACAAGGGATATAATTGAGAAATTTACAAAATTTCATTTCAACCCATTACTAAGAAAACATTTACCTTTATAGGACTCTAAAATTCTAAAATTTGAAAACAAGTAATGTTTTGATTTTCTAATATATTGTTAATTCCCTTTCAATTTAAAGGGGGTGAAAAACATAATAATTGAATCTGTTAATCCAACAAAAATACAGGAAATGGAGTCAATTGAATAAAAGATATTTTTGTGGGTGAATATTATAAATTGGAATCCTAAGCTCAATGTTAGGTCAAGCATATATCTCTAGAGCGGAGTCGGAAAACTTCTTATTAGAGTCCATTAAATTTGTTTGTTCTTAAGAAATATGTTTGCACACTAAAATTATAGAAATCATTAGAAATTGCATTATGGCAGGGGGGATAACTTAGAAAATTACAAAATTTAAATTCAACTAATTATTAACAACACATTTATACCTATAAGACTCTTAAATTCTAAAAAATGAGAAAGTCTAATGTTTTCGATTTTTTTAATGTATTGTTAATGCCCTTTCAATCTAAATGGAGTGAAAAGTATAATATTTGAATCTGTTTATTCAACAGAAATACAAGTAATGGACTCGATTGAATAAAAACACTTTAGCGGGTGAATATTATAAGTTGGAATCCTATATTTCAATGTTAGGTCAAGAATATATCTCTAGAGGGGAGTGGGAAAGTCACTGATTAGCGTTCATTAAATTTGTTTTTTCTAAAGAAATATCTTTGAAGATCAAAATTATAAAAATTTTTAGAAATTGAATTGTGGCAAGGGAGATAATTAAGAAATTTACAAAATTTCACTTTAACCCATTATTAAGACACTTTAATGGGTGAATATTATAAATTGGAATTCTAAATTTCAATATTTGGTCAAGCATATATCTCTAGAGCAGAGTCGAAGAACTTCTTATTAGAGTCCATTAAATTTGTTTGTTCTTAAGAAATATGTTTGCACACTAAAATTATAGAAATCATTAGAAATTGCATTCTGGCAAGAGAAATAATTAAGAAATTTATAAAATTTCAATTTAACTCTTTATTAACAACACATTTATCCCTATAAGACTCTAAAATTCTAAAAATTGAAAAAATGCAATGTTTTGATTTTTTAATATATTGTTAGTGCCCAATCAATTTAAATGGAGTGAAAAGGATAATATTTGAATATGTTAATTCAACAAAAATTCAAGGAATGGAGTTAATTGAATAAAAAACACTTTAATGGGTGAATATTATAAATTCGAATCCTAAGCTTCAATGTTGGGTCAAGTGTATATCTCTAGGGGGAAGTGGGGAAACTTCTTATTAAGGTCCATTAAATTTGTTTTTTCTTAAGAAATATGTTTGCACATTAAAATTGTAGAAATCATTAAAAATTGCATTATGGCAAGGGAGATAACCTAGAAAATTACAAAATTTAAATTCAACTTATTATTAACAACAAATTTATCCCTATAAGACTCTAAAATTATGAAAAGTAAAAAAATGCAATGTTTTGATTTTTTTTTTAATATATTGTTAATGCCCTTTCAATCTAAATGGAGTGAAAAACATAATATTTGAATCTGTTAATTTAACAAAAATACAAAGAATGGACTCAATTTGATAAAAAACACT
Organism: Bruguiera hainesii; assembly: GCA_023213295.1. NCBI lineage: Eukaryota > Viridiplantae > Streptophyta > Magnoliopsida > Malpighiales > Rhizophoraceae > Bruguiera > Bruguiera hainesii. Next base: position 102,428 of record JAHOYR010006004.1, on the reverse strand, counting down.
TTAGTGGGTGAATATTATAAGTTGGAATCGTAAGTTTCAATATTGGGTCAAGTATATATCTCTAAAGGGGAGTGGGAAAACTTCTTATTAAAGTCCATTAAATTTGTTTTTTCTTAAGAAATATCTTTGAAGATCAAAATTATAAAAATCATTCGAAACTGCATTGTGGCAAGGGAGATAATTAAGAAATTTACAAAATTTCACTTCAACTCATTATTAAGAACACATTTGCCCCTGTAGGACTCTAAAATTCTGAAAATTGAAAAAATATAATGTTTTGATTTAATATTCTTTTGTTAATGCCTTTTCAATTTAAATGAAGTGAAAAAGTATAATATTTGAATCTATTAAACACTTTAGTGGGTGAATATTATAAATTGGATTCCTAAACTTCAATGTTGGGTCCAACATATATCTATAGAGGGGAGTAGGAAAACTTGTTCTTAAAGTCCCTAGCATTTGTTTTTTCCTAAGAAATATGTTTGAAAATTAAAATTATAGAAATATTTAGAAATTGCATTGTGCCAAGGGAGATAATTAAGAAATTTATAAATTTTCAATTTAACTCATTATTAACAACACATTTATCCTTATAAGACTCTAAAATTCTAAAAATTGAAAAAATGCAATATTTTCATTTTTTAGTATATTTTTGGTGCCCTTTCAATTTAAATGGAGTGAAAAGTATAATATTTGAATCTGTTAATTCAACAAAAATACAAGGAACGAACTCAATTGAATAAAAAATACTTTAGTGGGAGAATATTATAAATTGGAATTCTAAACTTCAATGTTGGGTCAGGTATATATCTCTAGAGGGGAGTGAGAAAACTTCTCATTAGAGTCCATTAAATTTATTTTTTTTTTGAAGAAATATGTTTGCAGACTAAAATTATAGAAATCATTAGAAATTGCATTGTGGCAAGGGAGATAAGTTAGAAAATTACAAAATTTAAATTCAATTATTTATTAACAACACATTTATCCATATAAGACTTTAAAATTCTGAAAAATGTAAAAATGCAATGTTTTGATTTTTTTCAATATATTGTTAATGCCCTTTCAATTTAAATGGAGTGAAAAACATAATATTTGAATCTGTTCAATCAACAAAAATTCAAGGAATGGACTCAATTGAATAAAAGACATTTTAGTGGGTGAAAATTATAAATTGGAATCCTAAGTTTAAATGTTGGGTTAAGCGTATATCTCTAGAGGGGAGTGGGAAAACTTCTTATTAGGGTCCATTAAATTTTATGTTTGCACACTAAAATTATAGAAATCATTAGAAATTGCATTGTGGCATGGGAGATAATGAAGAAATTTACAAAATTTTACTTCAACACATTATTAAGAAAACATATACCTCTATTGGACTCTAAAATTCTGAAAGTTAAAAAAATACTATGTTTTGATATTTTAATATATTGTTAGTGCCCTTTCAATTTAAATGGAGTGCAAAGTATAATATTTGAATCTGTGAATTCAACACAAATACAAGGAATGGACTCAATTGAATAAAAAACACTTTAGTGGGTGAATATTATAAATTAGAATCCTAAACTTCAATGTTGGGTCAACCATATATCTCTAGAGTGTAGTGGGAAAACTTCTTGTTAGAGTCCATTAAATTTGTTTTTTCTTAAGAAATATGTTTGCAGACTAAATTTATAGAATTCATTGGAAATTGTATTGTGACAAGGGAGATAACTTAGAAATTTACAAAATTTAAATTCAAGTAATTATTAACAACACATTTATCTCTATAAGACTATAAAATTCTGAAAAATAGAAAAATAAAATGTTTTGATTTTTTCAATATATTGTTAATGCCCTTTCAATTTTAATGAAGTGAAAAACATAATGTTTGAATCTGTTTAGTTAACAAAAATTCAAGCAATGGACTCAATTGAATAAAAGACACTTTAGTGGGTGAAAATTATAAATTGGAATCTTAAGTTTCAATGTTGGGTCAAACATATCTCTAGAGCGGAGTGGGAAAACTTTTTATTAGAGTCCATTAAATTTTTTTTTTCTTAAGAAATATGTTTGCGGATTAAAATTATAGAAATCATTAGAAATTGCATTATGGCATGGGAGATAACTAAGAAATTTACAAAATTTCACTTCAACCCATTATTAAGATAACATTTACCTCTATAGGACACTAAAATTCTAAAAATTGAAAAAATACAACATTTTGATTTTTTAATATATTGTTAATGCCCTTTATATTTAAAGTGAGTGAAAAGTATAATATTTGAATTTGTTAATTCAACAAAAATATAGAAAATGGAGACAATTGAATAAAAAACACATTAGTGGGTGAATATTATAAATTAGAATCCTAAACTTCGATGTTGGGTCAAGCATATACTTCTAAAGGGTAGTAGGAAAACATCTTATTAAAGTCCATTAAATTTGTTTTTTCTTAAGAAATATCTTTTTAGACTAAAATTATAGAAATCATTAGAAATTGCATTGTGGTAAGAGAGATAATAAAAAAATATTTAAAATTTCAATTTAACTCATTATTAACAACACATTTACCTCTATAAGACTCTAAAATTCTGAAAATTGAAAAAATGCAATGTTTTGATTTTTTTTAGTATATTTTTAGTGCCCTTCGAATTTAAATAGAGTAAAAAGTATAATATTTGAATCTATTAATTCAACAAAAATATAAGGAATGGACTCAATTGAATAAAAAAACACTTTAGTGGGTGAATATTATAAATTAGATTCCTAAACTTCAATATTGGGTCCAGCATATATTTATAAAAGAGAGTAGGAAAACTTCTTATTAAAGTCTGTGGCATTTGTTTTTTCTTAAGAAATATGTTTGCAGACTAAAATTATAGAAATCTTTAGAAATTGCATTGTGGCAAGGGAGATAATTAAGAAATTTACAAAATTTCACTTCAACCCATTATTAAGAAAACATTTACCTCTATAGGACTCTAAAATTCTGATAATTGAAAAAATACAATGTTTTAATTTTTTTAATATATTGTTAATGCCCTTTCAATTTAAACGGACTGAAAAGCAAAATATTTGAATATGTTAATTGAACAAAAATACAGGAAAAGGAGTCAATTGAATGAAAGACGCTTTAGTGGGTGAATAATATAAATTGGAATTCTAAGTTTCAATGTTGGTTCAAGCATATATCTCTAGAGTGGAGCCAGAAAACTTCTTATTAGAGTCCATTAAATTTGTTTGTTCTTAAGAAATATGTTTGCACACTAAAATTATAGAAATCATTAGAAATTGCATTGTGGCAAGGGAGATAATTAAGAAATTTATGAAATTTCAATTTAACTTATTATTAACAACACATTTATCCTTAAAAGACTCTAAAATTATGAAAATTGAAAAAAATGCAATGTTTTGATTTTTTAATATACTGTTAGTGCCCTTTCAATTGAAATGGAGTGAAAAGGATAATATTTGAATTTGTTAATTCAACAAAAATACAAAGAATGGACTGAATTGAATAAAAAACACTTTAGTGGGTCAATATTATAAATTGGAATCCTAAGTTTCAATGTTGGGTCAAGCATATATCTCTAGAGGGAAGTGGGAAAACTTCTTATTAGAGTCCAAGAAATTTGTTGTTTCTGAAGAAATATGTTTCCAGACTAAAATTACAAAAATCATTAGAAATTGCGTTATGGTAAGGTAGATAAGTTAGAAATTTACAAAATTTAAATTCAACTAATTATTAATAACACATTTATCTCTATTAGACTTTAAAATTCTGAAAAATTAAAAAATGCAATGTTTTGATTTTTTTTTTAATATATTGTTAATGCTCTTCCAATTTAAATAGAGTGAAAAGTATAATATTTGAAGATGTTAATTCAATAGAAATAAAAGTAATGGACTGAATTAAATAAAAAACACTTTAGTGAGTGAATATTATAAATTGGAATTCTAAGTTTTAATGTTGGGTGAAACATATATCTCTAAAGGGGGAGAGAAAACTTATTATTAGAGTTCATAAATTTTGTTTTTTCTTAAAAAATATGTTTGCTGACTAAAATTATTAGAAATTGCATTATGGCAAGGGAGATAACTTAGAAATTTAGAAAATTTAATTTCAACTAATTATTAACAACATATTTATCCCTATAAAACTGTAAAATTCTGAAAAAAGAAAAAATGTAATGTTTTGATTTTTTTCAAAATATTGTTAATGCCCTTTCAATTTAAATGGAGTGAAAAGTATAATCTTTGAATCTATTAGTTCAACAAAAATAGAAGTAATGGATTGAATTTAATAAAAAACACTTTAGTGGGTGAATATTATAAATTGGAATCCTAAATTTCAATGTTGGGTCAGGCATATATCTTTAGAGGGGAGTGGGAAAACATCTTATTAGAATCCATTAAATTTGTTTTTTCTTAAGAAATCTCTTTACGGATCAAAATTATAGAAATCATTAGAAATTGCATTGTGGCAAGGGAGATAATTTAGAAATTCACAAAATTTAAATTTAACTAATTATTAACAACAAATTTATCCTTATAAAACTCTAAAATTCTGAAAAACAAAAAAAATGCAATGTTTTGATTTTTTTAATATATTGTTGATGTCCTTTCAATTTAAATGGAGTGAAGAGCATAATATTTGAATGTGTTAATTCAACAAAGATACAAGTAATGGATTGAATTGTTAAAAAAATACTTTAATGGGTAAATATTATAAATTGGAATCCTAAGTTTAAATATTAGGTCAAGCATATATCTCTAGAGGGGAGTGGGAAAACTTTTTATTAGAGTGCATTAAATTTGTTTTTTCTTAAGAAACATCTTTACAAATCAAAATTATAGAAATCATTAAAAATTGCAATGTGGCAAGGGAGATAATTTAGAAATTCACAAAATTTAAATTTAACTAATTATTAACAACAAATTTATCCTTATAAAACTCTAAAATTCTGAAAAACAAAAAAATGCAATGTTTTGACTTTTTTAATATATTGTTAATGCCCTTTCAATTTAAATGGAGTGAAAGGCATAATATTTGAATGTGATAATTCAACAGAAATACAAGTAATGGACTCAATTCAATAAAAAATACTTTAGTGGGTGAATATTACAAATTGGAATCCTAAGCTTCAATGTTGGGTCAAACATATATCTCTAAAGCAGAGTTGGAAAACTTCATAATTGAGTGTGTTAAATTTGTTTATTCTTAATAAATATGTTTGCAGAATGAAATTATAGAAATCATTAGAAATTGCATTGCGGCTAGGGACATAACATAGAAATTTACAAAATCTAAATTCAACGGATTATTGACAACCCATTTATCCCTATAAGACTCTAAAATTCTGAAAAATAAAAAAATGCAATGTTTTGATTTTTCCTTTCAATTTAAATGAAGTGAAAAACATAATACTTGAATATGTTAATTCAACAAAAATTCAAGGAATGGACTCAATTGAATAAAAAACACTCTAGTGGGAGAATACTATAAATTGGAATCCTAAGTTTCTATGTTGGGTCCAGCATATATTTCTAGAGGGGAGTGGAAAAACTTCTTATTAGAGTCTATTAAATTTGTTTTTTCTTAAGAAATATGTTTGCAGACTAAAATTATAAAAATAATTAGAAATTGCACTGTGGCATGGGAGATAACTTAGAAATTAAAAAAATTTAAATTCAACTAATTATTAACAACACATTTATCCTTATGTAATCGTAAAATTCTAAAAAAAGAAAAAATGCAATATTTTTTCAAAATATTGTTCATGCCTTTTCAATTTAAATACAGTGAAAAACATAATATTTGAATCTGTCAATTGAATAAAAAACACTTTAGTGAGTGAATATTATAAATTGGAATCCTAAGTTTTAATATTGGGTCAAACATATATCTTTAGAGGGGAGAGGGAAAACTTCCTAATAGAGTTCATAAAATTTGTTTTTTCTTAAGAAATATGTTTGTAGACTAAAATTATAGAAATCATTAGAAAGTGCATTGTGGCAAGTGAGATAACCTAGAAATTTACAAAACTCAAATTCAATGGATTATTAATAAAACATTAATCCCTAGAAGACTCTAAAGTTCTGAAAAAGAAAAAATGCAATGTTTTGATTTTTTTTAAAATATTGCTAATGCCCTTTCAATTTAAATGGAGTGAAAAGCATAATATTTAAATCTCTTAATTCAAAAAAAAATACAAGGAATGAACTTAATTGAATGAAAATTATAAATTGGAATCTTAAGTTTTAATGTTGGGTCAATCATATATCTCTAGAGGGGAGTGGAAAAACATCTTATTAGAGTCCATTAAATTTGTTTTTTCTTAAGAAAATATGTTTGCAGACTAAAATTATAGAAATAATTAGAAATTGCATTGTGGCAAGGGAGATAACTTAGAAATTAACAAAATTTAAATTCAACTAATTATTAACAACACATTTATCCCTATAAAACTGTAAAATTCTGAAAAAAGAAAAAAATTCAATGTTATGATTTTTTCAAAATATTGTTAATGCCCTTTCAATTTAAATGGAGTGAAAAACATAATATTTGAATTTGTTAATTCAACAGAAATACAAATAATGGATTCAATTGAATAAAAAACACTTTAGTGAGTGAATATTATAAATTGGAATCCTAAACTTCAATATTGAGTCAAACATATATCTTTAGAGGGGAGAGGGAAAACGTCTTAATAGAGTCCATAAAATTTGTTTTTTCTTAAGAAATATGTTTGTAAACTAAAATTATAGAAATCATTAGAAAATGCATTGTGGCAAGGGAGATAACCTAGAAATTTACAAAATTCAAATTCAACGGATTATTAATAAAACATTAATCCCTATAAGACTTTAAAGATCTGAAAAAGAAAAAATGCAATATTTTGATTTTTTTAATATATTGTTAATGCCCCTTCAATTTAAATGGAGTGAAAAGCATAATATTTAACTCTGTTAATTCAAAAAAAATACAAAGAATGAACTTAATTGAATGAAAAACACTTTAGTGGGTGAATATTATAAATTGGAATCCTAAACTTCAATGTTGGAACAAGCATATATCTCTGGAAGGGAGTGGCAAAACTTCTTATTAAAGTCCATTAAACTTGCTTTTTCTTAAAAAATATGTTTGTAGAATGAAATTATAGAAATTATTAGAAATTGCATTGTGGCAAGGGATATAACATAGAAATTTACAAAATCTAAATTCAACCGATTATTAACAACACATTTATCCCTATAAGACTCTAAAATTCTGAAAAATAAAAAAAATGCAATGTTTTGATTTTTTCAATATATTGTTAATGCCCTTTCAATTTAAATGGAGTGAAAAGTATAATATTTGAATCTGTTAATTCAACAAAAATACAAGTAATGGACTTAATTGAATAAAAAACACTTTAGAGGGTGAATATTATAAATTGGAATCTTAAACTTCAATATTGGGTCAAGCATATATCTCTAAAGCGGAGTCGAAAAATTTCTTATGTGAGTCCATTAATTTTGTTTGTTCTTAAGAAATATGTTTACACACAAAAATTATACAAATCATTAAAAATTGCATTGTGGCAAGGGAGACAATTAAAAAATTTACAAAATTTCACTTCAACCCATTATTAAGAAAACATTTACCTCTATAGGACTCTAAAATTTTGAAAATTAAAAAAATGTAATGTTTTGATTTTTTTAATATATTGAAATTCTAAACTTCTATGTCGGGTCAAGTATATATCTCTAGAGGAGAGTGAGAAAACTTCTTATTAGAGTCCACTAAATTTTTTTTTTCTTAGGAAATATGTTTGCAGACTAAAATTATAAAAATCATTAGAAATTCCATTGTGGCAAAAGAGATAACTTAGATATTTACAAAATTTAAATTCAACTAATTAGTAACAACACATTTATCCTTATACTTTAAAATTTTGAAAAAAGAAAACATGCAATGTTTTGATTTTTTCAATATATTGTTAATGTCCTTTCAATCTAAATGGAGTGAAAAGCATAATATTTGAATTTGTTAATTCAACAAAGATACAAGTAGTGGACTCAATTTAATAAAAAACACTTTAGTGCGTAAATGTTATAAATTGGAATTCTAAATTTCAATGTTGGGTCAAGCATATATCTCGATAGGGGAGTCGAAAATCTTCTTATTCGAGTCCATTAAATTTGTTTGTTCTCAAGAAATATGTTTGAACACCAAAATTATAGAAATCCTTAGAAATTGCATTGTTCCAAGAGAGATAACTTAGAAATTTACAAAATTTAAATTCAACTAATTATTAACAACATATTTATCCCTAGAAGACTTTAAAATTCTAAAAAATAAAAAAATGCAATGTTTTGATTTTTTAATATATTGTTAATGCCCTTTCAATGTGAACGGAGTGAAAAGTATAATATTTGAATCTGTTAATTAAATAAAAATATAAGAAATGGACTCAATTGGATAAAAGACACTTTAGTGGGTGAATATTATAAATTGAAATCCTAAACTTCAATGTTGGGTCAAACATATATCTCTAGAGCGGAGTGGGAAAACTTCTTATTAGAGTCCATTAAATTTGTTTTTTCTTAAGAAATATCCCTGTAGATCAAAATTATATAAATCCTTAGAAATTGCATTGTGACAAGGGAGATAATTAAGAAATTTACAAAATTTGGCTTCAAACCATTATTAAGAAAAGATTTACCCCTATAGGACTCTGAAATTTTTAAAATTGAAAAAACGCAATATTTTGATTTGTTAATATGTTGTTAATGCCCTTTCAATTTAAAGAGAGTGAAAAGCATAATAGTTGAATCTGTTAATTTAACAAAAATACAAGAAATAGACTCAATTGAATAAAAGCCGCTTTAATGGGTGAATATTATAAATTGGAATCCTAAACTTCAATGTTGGGTCAAATATATATCTCTAGAGGGGAGTGGGAAAACGCCTTATTGGAGTCCATTGCATTTGTTTTTTTCTTAAGAATTATGTTTACAGACTAAAATTATAAAAATAATTAGAAATTGAATTGTGACAAAGGAGATAATTAAGAAATTTATAAAATTTCAATTTAACTCATTATGAACAACACATTTATCCCTATAAGACTTTAAAATTTTGAAAATTTAAAAAATGCAATGTTCTGATTTTTTAATATATTGTTTGTGCCCTTTTAATTTAAAGGGAGTAAAAAGCATAATATTTGAATCTATTAATTGAACAAAAATACAAGGAATGGACTCAATTGAATAAAAAAACACTTTAGTGGGTGAATATTATAAATTGGAATCCAAGTTTCAATGTTGGGCCAAGCATATATCTCTAGACCAGAGTCAGAAAACTTCTTATTAGAGTCCATTGCATTTGTTTTTTCTTAACTAAGACGTTTGCAGACTAAAATTATAAAAATCATTAGAAATTGCATTGTGGCAAGGGTGATAATTAAGAAATTTACAACATGTGGTTTCAAACCATTATTAAGAAAAAATTTACCCCTATAGGACTTTAAAATTCTAAAAATTGGAAAAATGCAATGTTTTAATTTGTTAATATATTGTTAATGCCCTTTCAATTTAATGAGGGTGAAAAGCATAATAGTTGAATCTGTTAATTCAACAAAAATACAAGCAATGGATTCAATTGAATAAAAGCCACTTTAGTGGGTGAATATTATAAATTGGAAACTTAAGCTTCAATATTAGGTCAAGCATATATCTCTAGAGAGGAGTGAGAAAACTTTTTATTATAGTCCATTGCATTTGTGTTTTCTTAAGAAATATGTTTGCAGATTAAAATTATAGAAATCATTACAAATTGAATTATGGCTTGGGGGATAATGAAGAAATTTACAAAATTTCACTTTAACTTATTATTAAAAACACGTCTTTACCTATAAGACTCTAAAATTGTGAAAAGTGAAAAAATGCAATGTTTTGATTTTTTATTATATTGTTAGTGCCCTTTCAATTTAATGAGGGTGAAAAGTATAATAGTTGAATCTAGTAATTCAACAAAAATATAAGAAATGGACTTAATTAAATAAAAGCCACTTTAATGGGTGAATATTATAAATTGGAAACTTAATCTTCAATGTTGAGTCAAGCATATATCTCTAGAGGGGAATGGGAAAACTTCTTGTTAGAGTTCATTGCATTTGTGTTTTCTTAAGAAATATGTTTGCAGATTAAAATTATAGAAATCATTACAAATTGCATTGTGACATGGGTGATAATTAAGAAATTTACAAAATTTCACATGAGCTTATTATTAAGAACACATCTATACCTATAAGACTTTAAAATTCTAAAAATTGAAAAAATGCAATGTTTTGATTTTTTTAATATATTATTAGTGCCCTTTCAATTTAAATGGAGTGAAAAGCATAATATTTGAATTTGTTAATTCAACAAAAATACCAGGAATGGACTTAATTGAATAAAAAACACTTTAGTAAGTGAATATTATAAATTGGAATTCTAAACTTCAATGTTGGATCAAGTATATATCTCTAGAGGGGAGTGGAAAAACTTCTTATTAAAGTCGATTGCATTTGTTTTTTTCTTAAGAAATCTCTTTGTAGACTAAAATTATGGAAATCATTAGAAATTACATTGTGGCAAGGAAGATAATTAAGAACTTTACAAAATTTCGCTTCAACCCATTATTAAGAAAACATTTACCCTTATAGGAGTCTAAAATTCTGAAAAATGAAAAAATGCAATGTTTCAATTTGTTAAGATATTATTAATGCCCTTTCCATTTAAAAGGAGTGAAAAGCATAATTGTTGAATCTGTTAATTACACAAAAATACAAGGAATGGGCTTAATTGACTAAAAGCCACTTTAGTGGGGGAATATTATAAATTGGAAACCTAAGTTCCAATGTTGGGTCAAGCATATATCTCTAGAGGGGAGTGGAAAAAATTCATATTAGAGTCGATTACATTTGTTTTTTCTTAAGAAATCTGTTTGTGGACTAAAATTATAGAAATCATTGGAAATTGCATTGTGGCAAGGGAGATAATTAAGAAATTTACAAAATTTGGCTTCAAACCATTATTAAGAAAAGATTTACCCCTATAGGATTCTAAAATTCTGAAAATTGAAAAAATGCAAAGTTTTGATTTGTTAATATATTGTTAATGCCCTTTCAATTTAAAGGGAGTGAAAAGCATAATATTTGAATATGTTAATTCAACAAAAATACAAGGAATGGACTCAATTGAATAAAAAACACTTTAGTGGGTGAATATTATAAATTGGAATCCTAAGTTTCAATGTTGGGTCAAGCATATATCTTTAGACTGGAGTGGGAAAACTTCTTATTAGAGTCCATTGCATTCGTTTTTTCTTAACTAAGACATTCGCAGACTAAAATTATAGAAATCATTAGAAATTGCATTGTGGCAAGGGAGATAATTAAGAAATTTACAAAATTTGGCTTCAAACCATTATTAAGAAAAGATTTACCCTTATAGAACTCTAAAATTCTGAAAATTGAAAAAATGCAAAGTTTCAATTTGTTAATATATTGTTAATGCCCTTTCAATTTAATAGGGGTGAAAAGCATAATAGTTTAATTTGGTAATTCAACAAAAATATAAGAAATGGACTCAATTGAATAAAAGTCGCTTTAATGGGTGAATATTATAAATTGGAAACTTAAGCTTTAATGTTGGGTCAAACATATATCTCTAAAGGGGAGTGGGAAAACTTCTTGTTAGAGTTCATTGCATTTGTGTTTTCTTAACAAATATGTTTGCAAATTAAAATTATAGAAATCATTACAAATTGCATTGTGGCATGGGGGATAATTAAAGTTCCCAACTTTACTTATAAGAACACATTTTTACTTATAAGACTCTAAAATTCTGAAAATTGAAAAAATGCAATGTTTTGATTTTTTATTAAAGTTCCCAACTTCACCCTAAGATCTACTAGTTTGTGATACTGAGAGGGGGGGTGAATCAATATCACCACAATTTGCAATTCGCAGGAAAGTGAACAACTTCAATCTCTTCTTAAAAGCAAACTCTTTCTCGGATTCGACTAAGTTAGATCTATTGCTACCTACTAATCACAATAGTCCCCAAAGTCACCTTTCAGACACCTCGCCTAATAGACAATTCGGATGTTCTTGTTTAGGTCTTCGTTAGGTTATGGGTTGGCGATGCTTTAGCTGTGTTCACAACTCAATTCAAAACACAGAATGTAAAGCAAATTAAGGACACACGAGATTTACATGGTTCCGTCAATGTGACGTACATCTACGGTGGTAGGGACTCTCCCTTACCGAGACTATCAACTATACTTGAGAATTCTAATTACAATGGATGTCTTAATCTTCTACTTCTTTCACTATTGCAATTACTAAGTAAGTACAATACAAAGAGTGTCACTTACTGTGTCTACCCTTTTTCTAGCTTGTCTTGGCTTTGTTGAATTGAAAGGCTGCTCCACTGCCACTTAGAAGTTCACCGCAACACTCTCTAACCTCTCTTGAAGAAATCTGAAAATACGTTGAGTTCTTTCCAATGCTTCACTGAATTCCTTCTCTAGGTTGTTTCACACAACTCTTGCTTTCACCGTCTCATGGTTTCACAGCTTGCACTCAAGCTTCTGGTCTGCCATTTCACATCTCATGGCCTACCCCATGCTTTTGATCAATCACGCTGTTGCACATTCTGGTCTCACGCTTCTGGTCTGCTGTTTCACGTCTCTCAGCCTGCCTTCTAGTCTGCTGTCTTCTCTTCCGGGTGGTCTCACGGATACCAGGTCTGCTGTCTTCTCTTCTGGGTGGTCTGTTTCTTATTTCTCCTCTTGCTGGTTGTGCGTTTCTAGTTTCCTTGCAGGATGTGTTTCTGGTTTGCTTGCAGGAGGCGTTTCTGGTTTGCTTGCAGGATAGGTTTCTGGTTTTCTTGCAGGAGGAGTTTCTGGTTTGCTTGCAGGACGTGTTTCTGGTTTGCTTTCCTGGTGGTGATGTTTCTGGTTTGCTCTCTCGGTGGTGTTGTTTTTGATCTCTCTTCCTTTTGGCCGGTTGTTGTAGGGTTGCTGTTTATTCAATTGTGTTGGCCCTCTTCCCTAGTTTTGTCTTCCAAGGCCTTTATATACTCTCTTCCATGTGTTGGCCCTCTACCCTAGTTTTGTCTTCCAAGGCCTTTATATACCCTCTTCCATGAAACCCTAATAGGGCTTACACGATGAATTTACGTTCTTGCCCTTATGCGGCGTATTTACTTTCTTGCCCTTCCATGTGACTTTACTCTCTTACACACTTAACCCTAGTTGACAACAATTACAACCCATACAAGGCTGTGGAAACAACAATCTCCCCCTTTGTAATTGTTGGCAACACTTACAACAAAAGTCATTATGCAATAGTTTTTCATAATCTTCTTAGAGTAATAATCCAAAAGTAGATGGATTACAACTCCCCCTAAATATGCACTCCCCCTTCCTTAACAGCTCCACTTGCACTGTTGCTTCTCTCCCCCTTTGCCAACCAATTACAAATCTGAAAAACTCACAAAGTAGAGATGGAGGATTCACCTGATTTTTAGGCTTGAGGAGGCATTCGCACAGACAGACTCATTTTGTGCTTTTAAAATAGCTCTGTGGATAGAGATTTAGTTAGATCTTGTGTACCCTCTTCAATAGATTTAGGTTCAACTTGTGAGAGTAAAGCAGTAGCTCCCACAATTCTTCTTCTTGTTGTAACTCTTGTTGATGGGTCACCTATGATCTGATTTTCTTGATGAGCATTGGTCCACATTTTCTTTGGCTTTCTTTCTTGCACAGTCTTTTAGTTGTAAGAGGATCTCTTTCTTCATCAATCACATACAAATTTCTAGTTGTTCTCTTCCCGATTGCAACAGTATTGCCTTCTTTACTCTTTACTTGGCAACTTGTTTTTGTGAATATTACCTTATGGTCTTCATTGTATAGTTTGCTGACAAATGCTAGATTATATCTGAGTCCTTCAATGTGCAGAACATCTTTCAGCTTTCCTCTTTCAATGTTTATTGACCCCTGACCATTGATGTTGAGTGAATCATCATTGCTAAACTTGACTTTGCCTTCTCTTGACTTGTTTAGCTTTGACAATTTACTCTTGTCTCCCGTCATGTGTGAAGTGCATCCGCTGTCAAGGATCCATTGCTTATCCTTGTAGTCAGCTTTGAATGCAATTTCAGCTATATTAGCCACCTTCCTTTTAGCTTTATATTTCTTCTTTTGAACTGGCTGGAAGATAGCTTTCTCCTTTTTCTCAGCTTTGGCTGTACTAATTGCTTTCACTGTGCCATTGAGTGCCTTCTCTTGCTTAGGGAGAAGTGTCATGCATCTCTTGGCATTATGGCCATCCTGCCCGCACCTTTCACACTGTTCCAAGTGTCCCAATATAGCAAATTTGTTCTTTGAAACCACTAGTTTAGGCTTCCACCAACAATCCTTATCAATGTGTCCTTGCTTTTTACAGTATGTGCAAGAACTCACGATAGGTGTTCTCTTCTGAATTTTGTATTATCTCCCCTTGTATGCAGCATCGTATCTTCTCAAGTTGGAGACATATATTGGCCTTCTCCACCAGCAGTTACTTGCCTTATGACCCCAAACTCCACAATAAAGACAGTGACCTTAAAACTGCCTCTTCTTGTGTCTAATCACATCTTGTTTTCTTTTGTTCATTACTTGCTGTGTAGGCAACGTGGCTGGCTTCTTTGCTTGTGTGACTTTCATTTCAGCCACCTTTTTCTCCTTCTTCTGTTCAGCCATAGCCCTTTGCTGGCTGATCTTCTTTTCTTCATTTTTGTTTTCCACCCTAGGTTGCTTCTTCAAATCCTCTTCATTCTCAGCTATCTTCTCCTGAGTCACAACCTTCTCTTTCAACTTCTGTGGCACATTCTTATTATCTTTAGGCAATGCAGCCTCAGATTGCTGCACTTTCTCTTCATTCTTCTTTTCTCTTGCAGAACTTGTTTCTCCTATCATTTCAAGCTTCTGCATGTTCTCTTCACTCCTTTTGAGTTGTTGCTGAAGTCTCAGCAACTCTATCTCCATTTCTTCAATTGTTGAAGTCCTTGAGCCAAGCTCCATAGTAAGGTCTTCACATATTTTGATCTGTTCTTCAAATCTTCTCTTCAAGTCAATATGTTCAGCCCTTATTTCATCCTTTTGACTTTCAGCTTCCTCAGACTTTGCTTCAACTTGTTTTATGTGGGCCTCCAACCTTCTTATGGTTCTGCCCCTTCTGATTATCTCCTTTGAAGCTGCTTCCAACTCAGCTTCAAGATCTGGTTCTTCTTCATCAACCTCCTCTTCCTCTTCAGAGGTTGAACTACCACCTTGAATTGATGCCATAAAGGCATGCTCATCTGATGAGTCTACATCTTCCTCCTCATCGGCTTCTTTTGTCTGGCTCACATAACTCTTAAATGAGCCTCTCTTCTTCTTATATGGGCTAGCAGTCTTCTTGCTGGACTTCCTTGACTTGAATGATGGTCTTCTCCATTTTGAATTCTGCTCATCATCACCATCCTCATCTTCATCATCAAGTTTCACTTTGCACTGAGAAGCAAAGTGTCCAGTCTGTCCACAACGATAACATCTCAAGGACAACTATCCTTTTCCCTTCTTAGACCCCTTTTTGAATTTCCTTGTGAAGTATGCCAACACTTCACCTTCACTTTCTTCCTCATCATCATCATCATCCTCACTGGATGATTCTTCCTCTTCTTTTATCTTCAAGTGTTTCAT
>JAHOYR010006004.1:0-81689 GCA_023213295.1 Bruguiera hainesii | reverse complement strand
CTCTTCCTTTTGGCCGGTTGCTGTAGGGTTGCTGTTTATTCAATTGTGTTGGCCCTCTCTCTAGTTTTGTCTTCCAAGGCCTTTATATACTCTCTTCCATAAAACCCTAATAGGGCTTACATGGCGGATTTACGTTCTTGCCCTTACGTGGCAGATTTACTTTCTTGCCCTTCCATGTGACTTTACTGCTCTTCCATATGACTTTACTCTCTTGCACACTTAACCCTAGTTGACAACAATTACAACCCATACAAGGCTGTGGGAACAACAATCTCCCCCTTTGTAATTGTTGGCAACATTCATAACAAAAGCCATTATGCAGTAGTCTTTCATAATCTTCTTGGAGTAACAATCCAAAAGCAGATGGATTACAACTCCCCCTAAATATGCACTCCCCCTTCCTTAACAGCTCCCCCTGCACTGTTACTTCTCTCCCCCTTTGCCAACTAATTACAAATCTGAAAAACTCGCAAAGTAGAGATGGAGGATTCACCTGATTTTCAGGCTTGAGGAGGCATTTGCACAGAGAGACTCATTCTGTGCTTTTCAAACAACTCTGTGGACAAAGGTTTAGTTAGAATATCTGAGATTTGATCTTTAGTACCGACATACTCCAACTGAATTGTGCCCTCTTCCACTTGATCCTTGATAAAGTGATACCGAATGTCAATATGCTTGCTCCTTGAATGTTGAACTGGATTCTTGCTAAGATCAATTGCACTTTGATTATCACAAAGTACACTCACTGGTAACTTCACTTCAACACCCAAATCGACCAATTGTCTTTGCATCCATATCACCTGAGTACATGCTGCACAAGCAGCCATATACTCAGCCTCCGCTGTGCTCAAAGCAACACTGTTTTGCTTTCTACTTAGCCATGCAACACACTTTGAACCCAAGTAGAAGCTGCAGCCACTGGTTGATTTTCTATCATCTGTGCTTCCTGCCCAGTCTGCATCAGTGTATGCTCGTAGTTTTACAGAATCCATGGCAGGATACCACAAGCCCATTTCCAGTGTCCCCTTGAGGTATCTTAGGATTCTTTTCACTGCCAACACATGAGATTCCTTAGGATTAGCTTGGAATCTGCTAGCGATGCACACAGCTTGCATGAGATCAGGCCTTGATGCTGTAAGGTACAGAAGGCTCCCTATCATCTTCCTGTATTCTGTAGGGCTTGTACTCCTTCCTTCCTGATCTTTTATTAACTTGCAACCCACTATCATAGGGGTACTGACAGGTCTGCTATCCTCCATGCCAAACGTTTTCAGCATCTCTTTGGCATATTTTGTCTGAGAAATAAAAATACCTTCTTCACATTGTTTTATTTGTAATCCAAGAAAGTAAGTCATTTCTCCAATCAATGACATCTCAAATTCCTCACTCATCTTCTGTGCAAATTCTTGGCATAGCTCAGAGTGATCCCCTCCAAAGATGATGTCATCTACATATACTATGGTTATCAGTTGGCCTTTCTCTAAGTTGAACACATATAGGTTATTATCAACTGTTCCTCTTCTGAAGTTCAACCTTCTCAAATACGCATCCAGCCTGCTATACCATGCTCTTGGGGCTTGTTTAAGGCCATACAAGGCTTTCTTCAGCTTACACACGTGTGTCTCATCCTCACTGATTTGTACTCCATCAAGTTGTTCAATATACACTTCTTCTTTTAGGAGCCCATTCAGAAAGGCTGATTTCACATCCATCTGGTAAACTTTATACCTCTTATGTGCTGCCAAAGCTAAGAACATTCTGATAGTTTCCAACCTTGCTACTGGTGCAAAAGTTTCATCAACATCTACTCCTTCTATCTGAGTGTAGCCTTTGCAAACCAGCCTAGCCTTGTTCCTCACCACCTTGCCATCCTCATTGTGTTTATTTTTAAACACCCATTTTGTTCCTATGACATTCTTGTTAGTGGGTCTTGGAACTAGCTCCCATGTTTCATTCTTCTCGATTTGATCCAACTCCTCATTGATAGCTTTGATCCAGGCTTTGTCTTGTGCAGCCTCTTCAACAGATTTAGGTTCAACTTGTGAGAGTAAAGCAGTAGCTCCCACAATTCTTCTTCTTGTTGTAACTCCTACTGATGGGTCACCTATTATCTAATTTCCTTGATGAGCACTGGTCCATGTCTTTTTTGTCTTTCTTTCTTGCACAGTCTTAGTTGCAAGAGAATCTCCTTCTTCATCTTCAGACTCACTCTTCTCTGAGTCTGAACTTACTTCTTTTCCCACTTCTTCATGTTGGTCAGATTCTTCATCTATCTTGAAGTCATCTTCTTCACTATCCTCAGCTTCTCCATTATGCGTTGTTTTCCAGTTTTCATCTATTCTCACATCACTGGAAGTGACCACTTTTCCCAGTTTATGTAGAAAAACTCTGTAACCTTTTGTCTTTGCTGAGTATCCCACAAAGATGCCTTCATCTGACCTAGCATGGAATTTTCCCAAGTTTTGCTCCTTGTTCTTCACAAAACATGGGCTGCCAAAGATTCTAAGATACTTGGCTGTTGTCTTCTTCCCACTCCATAGCTCATATGGAGTCTTATCAGTATTGGGCCTTAGTGAAACTCTGTTCAATAGGTGCACGGCTGTAAATGTTGCTTCTGTCCAAAATCTTGTGTGAAGCTTGGATTCCAGCAGTAGAGTTCTTGCCATTTCAACCACAGCTCTATTTTTCCTCTCTACCACCCCATTCTGTTGAGGAGTTCTTGCTGCTGCCATCTGATGGTGAATTCCATGCTTCTCAAGGTAATCTTCAAAAGCTCCATTTATGAATTCAGTGCCTTGATCTGACCTCAATACTTTGATCTTCTTTCCACTCTCATTTTCAGCCAATCTTCTGTATCTCTTGAAGCATTTCAAAACTTCTGACTTATGTGTGAGGTGCATGATGCAAGTCCTTCTAGAATAATCATCAACAAACAAGATGAAGTACCTCTCACCATTCAACCCTTTTGTTCTCATCGGCCCACACAAATCAGTATGTACAATGTCAAGCAATACTTCAGAACTAACCTCTTTGGTCTTATACTGGTTTCTGACCTGTTTTCCTTTAGAGCATGCTGAGCAGACATACTCCCTCTCTCTCTTAAGGTCTGGAATGTCTCTGATTGCATGAGTAGTGGTCAGCTTCCTCATGTTCTTCTGTGTTAAGTGTCCCAGCCTCCTATGCCAGAGTTGATTTTCTTCTTCTTTTGTAAGTAAACAGCTGTTTGTCTTGTCCTCATCAATTACATATAAATTTCCAGCTGTCCTTTTCCCAGCTGCAACAGTATTGCCTTCTTTACTCTTTACTTGGCAACCTGTTTTTGTGAATATCACTTTATGGTCTTCATTGCATAGTTGGCTGACAGATGCTAGATTATATCTGAGTCCTTCAACATGCAGAACATCTTTCAGCTTTCCTTTTCCAATATTTACTGACCCTTGACCACTGATGTTGAGTGAATCATCATTGCCAAACTTGACTCTGCCTTCTCTTGACTTATTTAGCTTTGACAATTTACTCTTGTCTCCCGTCATGTGTGAAGTGCATCCACTGTCAAGGATCCACTGCTTATCCTTGTAGTCAGCTTTGAGTGCAATTTCAGCTATATTAGCCACCTCCCTTTTAGCTTTATATTCCTTCTTTTGAATTGGCTGGAAGATAGTTTTATCCTTTTTCTCAGCTTTGACTACACCGCTTGTTTTCACTATGCCATTGAGTGCCTTCTCTTGCTCAGGGAGAAGTGTCATGCATCTCTTGGCATTATGGCCATCCTGCCCACACCTTTCACACTGTTCCAAGTCTCCCAATATAGCAAACTTGTTCTTTGAAACCACTGGTTTGGGCTTCCACCAACAATCCTTGTCAGTGTGTCCTTGCTTTTTACAGTATGTGCAAGAACTCACGACAGGTGTTCTCCTCTGAATTTTGTATTGTCTCCCCCTGTATGCAGCATCGTATCTTCTCAAGTTGGAGACATATACTGGCCTTCTCCACCAGCAGTTACTTGCCTTATTACCCCAAACTCCACAATAAAGACAGTGACCTTGAAACTACCTCTTCTTGGGTCTAATCACAGCTTGTTCTCTTTTGTTCATTACTTGCTGTGTAGGCAATGTGGCTGGCTTCTTTGCTTGTGTGGCTTTCATTTCAGCCACCATTTTCTCCTTCTTCTGTTCAGCCATAGCCCTTTGCTGGCTGACCTTCTTTTCTTCATTTTTGTTTGCCACCCTAGGTTGCTTCTTCAAATCCTCTTTATTCTCAGCTATCTTCTCCTGAGTTACAACCTTCTCTTTCAACTTCTGTGGCACATTCTTATTATCTTTAGGCAATGCAGCCTCAGATTGCTGCACTTTCTCTTCATTCTTCTTTTCTCTTGCAGAACTTGTTTCTCCCATCATTTCAAGCTTCTGCACATTCTCTTCACTCCTTTTGAGTTGTTGCTGAAGTTTCAGCAACTCTTTCTCCATTCCTTCAATTTTTGAAGTCCTTGAACCAAGCTCCATTGTAAGGTCTTCACATATTTTGATCTGTTCTTCAAATCTTCTTTTCAAGTCAATATGTTCAGCCCTTATGTCATCCTTTTGACTTTCAGCTTCCTCAGACTTTGCTTCAACTTGTTTTATGTGGGTCTCCAACCTTCTTATGGTTCTGCCCCTTCTGATTATCTCCTTTGAAGCTGCTTCCAACTCAGCTTCAAGATCTGGTTCTTCTTCATCAACCTCCTCTTCCTCTTCAGAGGTTGAACTACCACCTTGAGCTGATGCCATAAAGGCATGCTCATTTGATGAGTCTACATCTTTCTCCTCATCGGCTTCTTTTGTCTGGCTCACATAACTCTTGAATGAGCCTCTCTTTTTCTTCTGTGGGCTAGCAGTCTTCTTGCTGGACTTCTTTGACTTGAAAGATGATCTTCTCCATTTTGAATTCTGCTCATCATCACCATCTTCATCTTCATCATCAAGTTTCACTTTGCACTGAGAAGCAAAGTGTCCAGTCTGTCCACAACGATAACATCTCAAGGACAACTGTCCTTTTCCTTTTTTAGACCCCTTTTTGAATTTCCTTGTGAAGTATGCCAACACTTCACCTTCACTTTCTTCCTCATCATCATCATCATCCTCACTGGATGATTCTTCCTCTTCTTTTATCTTCAAGTGTTTCATCGCTTTGAAAGCTGCCTCCTTTGATACCTTTGACGTTGAGGAGCTCTCAATTGACTTTATTCTCATCTCATACGCAATGAGATTGCACTGGAGATCATGCAGAGACATAGAATTGAGATCTCTACTCTCCTCTATGGCTGCCACCTTTGAGGCAAACCTCTCAGGCAGAATTCTCAGTCACAATAGATGAGTCCTTCTTGTTCTTCCCATGACTTCTAAGATCGTTTACAGCATCAATAACCCTGGTGAAGAACTCTTGGACTCTCATTTTTCTGCATTCTGAGAGATTCATATCTCTCCTTCAAAACTTGAAGCTTGGCCTCCTTCATTCTGCCATCACCTTCATAGACTTTCTGCAATCTGTCCCATATCTCCTTGGCAGATTTGCAGACTTTTATCTTCAAGGTCTTAGGTTCTAATCCTAGGAAAGGGGTATGGGGTTTATGGGAATGGGGAGAACTGCCTCTATTATATAGCTTAGGGCCTAATGGTCCTCTTAATAGACACAAAAAAATTGTCTAAATGCACAAGGAAACATAATGAAATATATTTAGAATGCAAAGTAGTTGTTTGTTTTACGCTTGTGATTAAGTGTGTGATTTGAGCCCACAAGCTTTATCATGTAGGACAAACAAAAAAAAAAACAAAGGACCAACAAGAATTTGCCTAAAATTAAACTATTAATGCAATAAGCCACCTGAAATTAGACTTTGAACTTAATATCCAATAGAAATTTGCAATATTCATAATGGGTATGATGATAAAAATAACAGTAAGCCCTATTTATAGAGATAGCTAAAGGAGAAAATATTAAATAGCAAGACAAATATCAATAAATAGGAGAATCCTTATAAGTTCCTAAACTTCTAAAATATTGCTTCTTGAAATATTTTCCCTCATTAACAATTGCATCATTCCCCCCCCACTTGACAAGGATTTGACTCCATTGAAGTGTATGCTAAATAAGAATCAAGCAAAGTAGGACCCAAGGAATGAAGCTTATCCTCAAGAAGCCAAGTACCATTAGAAACAAGTCATGCTTTCCATTGGACAAGATAGCGGCAAAAACCTATGTGAAAAGAAGCAATGCGCCCATCATCTAAAATAGTCTTAATTTCCCCATCATAATGAGCAAAAGATGGTGTCTATGGAATGTGATAAGTTGTAGCTCTATCTTTTTGCTTTCTTTGGCCACAAAAATCACTAAATTTGGATATGTGTAGCAAAGTTATGCCCAAAATACCAAACAATGATCAATCAAAAAAGGGATAGAATCCTAATTGACCTTGGTTTCCTTATTCAAATATAGTTCCACTTTAAGTAAATCTCCAAATATGAAAAGGAACCTTTTAAGGATTCTCTTATTTTCTTGTCTTATCTCCATTAATGATTCTACAAATTTATGGCCCAAATTGACTTGAAATATTAACTTTGCTCCTTTCCTATAAAATAAAGTAAAAATATATAAAATCTAAATAAAACTAAACTTAGGTAGGAATGATAATACTGATTTGTGACCAAAATTTTATGACAATATATATCCAACAGACCTTGTTTGTGACAAATCTTGTACATTGAAAATAGGACTAATATTTAAGTCACTAGGCAAATCAAGTAAATATACACTAGGTCCAAATTTTTCATTAATAGAGGAGGGACCAATGGCTTGGGTATGTAATTTCTTGGATGAATGTTCATGACAAATGCAAACCGATGCACACTAGCAACAAGTTTATAATTAGTATTACACAAAGAAAATTTGTAACCAATCTCAAGATGCAGGTCATCAATGTGCTTGCCAAAATTCTCATCAAGTTAAGAAAAATAAATGTGAACGAACTGAACCACAACATAAAACTTTATCATAAGTTTAACATTTCCATTTTGCTTCATAGATTTTTTCCTTAAAAGTGCAATGAGATGCCCTTCTTGACTCAATAGTACTCATATACCAATTCCTAATGCATCAAAGGCATCCTCAAACACCTAGTTAATATCATTTAAAGTTAACTAAGGATTTTGCTAATTTGCTTCTTAATGTCATTCAAAGTTATGTTAGATTGGACCACTTAAATTTCCCTTTCTTCAGACAATTAGTGATAGGGGTCATAATGGTTTTGAATCCCCTGATGAACCTTTTATACAAAAAAGTTAAGCCAAGAAAACTATGGGCATCAATAAGGGACTCAATCTCAGACCACTATTAAACAACTCTAACCTTTTCATGTTCAGCAACTATACCACAGGCAAAAATTATAAATCCAAAGAATAACATCTTTGGCTATAGGAATGAATACTTCTCAAGGTTAACATAAGGTTTGGTTCTCTTAAGACTGTGAAAAATTGATCATAGATGACTTAAGTGATCTTATTTTTTGACTTACTATAGACATGGATATCATCAAAAGAAACCACTAAAAATTGCCATTTGAAATACGTTATGACATGGGTCGTGGCCCACATAAAAGTGCTAGGAGCATTGAACAACCTATAAGGCATGAGTAACCACTTAAACAACCTATTTGAGTTTTAAACATGGTTTTCCACCTATCCCTCTACTTAATGTGAACCTGGCGGTACCCACTACCATGGTCTATGTTGGAATACTAACTAGAATCAGCCAACAAGTCCAACATATCCTTTATTCTGGGAATGGGAAATTTGTACTTAACAAAGATCTTGTTAATGGCTTTACTATCAACATACATCCTTTAAAAGTCATCTTTTATAAGGGTTAACAAAGTAAGAATAGCACAAGGATTGAGATTATGATGCATGAAAACCTTAGAAAGTTATTCTTTGCCTATTTAGCTCAGCACATTCCTAAGGATTCATCCTATTGTGTGGAAGAGTAGTAACTGTGTACTAGGAACTATGTTAATATTATGTTGTATGTCTCTCATGGGGTGTACGTAGATGGGAAGATCATTAGGCATAAGGGCCCCAAAATCAGCCAACAACCTATCGAGCTAAGGGGGAAGGTTGGCTCTAGGTATACTAAACTGTGGAATTATCTCTTTGACAATAATAGCTGCTGCTAAGCAATCATTCCTCTCTCACTCCCTCTCAAAAGTGCTATGATCTAAGATTTAAAAACCTTTCTTGACAGAAACAGGGTGGGAAGATTTGAGCTTTGGCTTGTTGTCCTTAATAGAGGATTTTGCAGGATTCAAAATGATGACATATGTATTCTCCTTACCATGGTTGGTCATATTAAGGTCATAAAGCCAAGGACAACTAGGGAGGGCATGAGCTACTTCGATGGGCAAAACATCACAGCAAACCTTACCCTGATAGTCAACTAATTGAATGGAAACTGTAAAAAAAATATTGTCGGCTGCAAACTGTGAACTTGTGGAGAAAAAATGATTTCTGAAGAGAGACTTTATTCTCGATTCTGTGTCATTCTTACAAGTAATACAATGATTTATTTATAGGTTGCAGTCTGCCCTTCTAAAACTGAAATAAACTTAATTATAGGAAATTCTATTAATAGCCATAAATCAAAATTAAAACTCATTATCACCCGTAAGAGTAACTGCCGACTCTTGACATTTCATTTTCCTATAAATCTGCTAAAATAACGCACTAATAAAAACGAACATTTAATGTTTATTCAACAAGACTCCCCCATAAACTTAAATGCTTCTGCCATCTTTCATGCCGATCAATCTTTTGCAGTTGTCAAGAAGTATGGTCGATAGCGGTTTCGTGAAGATAGCCGCGACTTGGACCCGACTTGCCACGTGCACTAATTTCACACTTCCTTCCTTCACTTGATCTTAGATGAAGTGAAAGCGAACGTCAATATGCTTGCTTCTCTCATGATTCACCGGGTTCTTGCTCAACTCAATTGCTGATTTGTTGTCAACTCGTATCAGAGTCGCACCGAGTTGTTGTTGCTCCAACTTGCCCAACAAATTTCTGAGCCATATCGTATGATGTACACACAAAGATGCTGCCACATATTCAGCTTCATAGGTCGAGAGTGTCATGATTGGTTGCTTCTTTGAAAGCCAGGTAAACGCCATGTCACCCATAAAAAACACATAACCCGATGTGCTTTTCCGATCATCCAAGTCTCCACACCAATCGCTATCAGAGTACCCGACCAACTTGTAATCTGTCGTATTTGTATAGAATAACCCAAGTGACACTGTTCCTTGGATGTACTGTAGGATTCGCTTCAACGCCTTCCAATGTGAATAAACTGGCTCCTCCATGAACCGACTTACAATGCCGACACTTAATGCAAGGTCAGGCCTTGTGCATGTGAGATAGCGAAGGCTTCCCACTAAACTCCGGTATTTGCTTGCATCGACTCGTTCTCCTCCATCAAACTTAGAGAGTTTTGCACCCAGTTCCATTGGTGTTGAGACCGGATTGCAAGACTCTATCTTGTACTTCTTCAAAATCTCCTTTGTATATGCCTCCTAGGATACAAAGATACCCGTCTTTCCTTGTCTTACCTCCAGACCAAGGAAAAACTTTATCAAGCCCAAATCTGTCATTTCGAATTCCCGTGTCATTGTGCTCTTGAACTTTTGTATCATTTCATTATTATTCCCCATAAAAATGAGGTCATCAACATAAAGAGCAACAAATAACATATTACCTCCACTCTTCTTCACATAAAGGGCATGTTCGTAGGGACATTGCTCGAACCCGTTTTCCTTGAAGTATGTATTGATACAAGTATTCCACGCTCGCGGTGCTTGCTTCAACCCATAAAGTGCTTTCTCAATTTTAACACCTTCTTTTCTTCTCCGATTTTCATGTACCCAGGTGGTTGTTCGATATAAACTTCTTCTTCAAGCACACCATTCAGGAATGCCAACTTGACATCCATTTGTAATATCGGCCATTTGAATTAAGCCACTTGTGAAATGAGTAATCTGATTGTCTCCATTCTTGCAACGGGAGCAAACACCTCGTTATAGTCAATTCCTGCCTTTTGCTTGTATCCCTTTTCTACAAGTCTCACCTTATACCGTTTTATCTCCCCTTGAGCATTCATCTTTCTCTTAAACACCCACTTGACACCAATGGGCTGAGTTCCTTTCAGCAATTCTGCTAACTCCCATGTGTTGTTGCGATCTATTACTTTAATCTCCTCGTCCATGGCAGTTTGCCACTTCTTGTCTCGCACCGCCTGTTCAAAACATATATTCTTGGAATCCACCAAAAGACATACAAGATGTACCTCATTTGTCGAATCATACAAATCTTGTAAACTTCGCATTTTGGGTTGTCGTGGTTCATCTTCATCATCAATAGTTTCATAATTTTCCGGTATGGTTGTTGATATAGCAGTTAATGATTCTCCAACTTTGATGATACCCTTTGTTGCTTTATTCCAATCCCACTCATTTGCTTCATGAACTCGTACATCACGACTCACTAAAATCTTCTTGCTTATTGGGTTGAATAGCTTGTATCCTTTTGTTTTCTCATCATACCCAATAAAAATATATCTTTTGCTTTTGTCTTCGAAGATTTGTTCTTCGCTGATCCGGCATGTGTGCGAGGCCAAACTGTTGAATACTTTGAGATGAGAGACTATCAGTTTTTGTCCACTTCATGCCTCTTATGGTGTTTGATCATACAACTTCGCATGTGGACACCGATTTTGAACATAGATGGCGCATTGCACGACTTCTGCCCAAAATTCCTTCGGCATTTTCTTGCTCTTAAGCATTGATCGAACCATGTCGAGAATGGTCCGGTTCTTCCTCTCGGCCACACCATTTTGCTGTGGAGAGTACGGTGCGGTTAGAAATCGCCTTATGCCTTACTCCTCACAATACTCCATGAAAACTGTCGAAGTGTACTCGCCACCTCTATCGGATCGTACAGATTTGATGTATCTACTAGTTGCCTTTTCCACCAGCACTTTGAATTTTTTGAACACCTCGAACGCCTCGGATTTTTCTTTTAAAAAATAAACCCAAGTTTTTCGTGAGAAATCATCAATAAAGGAAATGAAATACCTTTTGCCGCTGAAAGATTTGGGGGTGATTGGTCCACATATGTTGGAATGAATCAACTCGAGAGGTTGCTTAGCCCGATATTCTGCCTTCTTTTGAAACGACATTCTCGCATGCTTTCCGAGCACACATTCTTCACAAAATTTTCCCTCGTATTCCATGTCTGGCAGTCTGTGCACCATGTTCTTCTTTGCCAACTTGTTTAGGCCTTCATGATGTAGGTGACTAAAACGAAGATGCCACAGTGACGCCTTGTCTTCTACGTTGACTTGCAAACATTTTTCTCGTACACTTCTCAAATTTAGTTTGTACATCCGATTTCTCCCCATTTCAACTTGAGCAACTGAACACCCTTGCTTCTCTTTCAATAGTAATATCCATTCTTTCATAAAAACTGAATAACCTTTCTCCATGAGTTGCCCCATACTTAAAATGTTGCTCTTGAGGTCTAGTACGTAATACACATCTTGGATTGACCCAACTAAACCATCCTTTTGTAAATAATAAATCGTACCTTGGCCTTTGACTTCAACCTTTGAGCCATCTCCAAACGATACAGATACAGCTTCAACCTTTGGCATCTCTTTGAAACAATGCTCGTGCCTGCACATATGGTTGCTTGCAGTCGTGTCGAGGTACCACACAGTGTCATTGTCGGTGTTGACTTTGTTATATGCCATTAAGAGAAAACCTTCTTTCACCTCATCTTCCGTGGCTAGATTGGTTGTCTCTTCCACCTTTTTCTCAACTCGACATTCTTTTGCAAAATGCCCTACCTTTCCACAATTGTAACACTTATCAGAATTGCAATCCTTCGCATAGTGACCATATTTGCCACAGTTGTAGCACTCGATGTTGAAATAATTTGACCGACTGCCCCTTCCATGACTGCATCCTCTTCCACGCCAATTCTGTTGGTTTGATTGCCCCTTCTCCTCCTAATACCCTTCTTGACCACGACTTTTGCCACTGCGACTATTTCCTCGACCACCACGGCCACGCCATTTATCTCGAAAGTTTTGAGAATAGAATATCTTTTCGTCATTGATTGATGCTTTGGTTTGAAGTGCCTACTCAAGTGTCTCCTCCTTCTTCTTCTTCTTACGGTATTCATGTGCCATAAGGGAACTAGCAAGCTCGTCGACTCTTTTATGACATATACCACATTCTCGAAACTGTCAGTTAACGACCTCAGAATCTTCTCCACGACCCGCGCATCGGACAACTTTTCTCCGTCTCAGTTGAGTTGATTCACCATAGTTTGAACACGCGTGATGTAATCAGACACACCTTCTGACTCCTTCATCTTCATGCCTTCCAACTCGTTGCAAAGAGTTTGAAGGCGAACTTGTTTAACTCGGTCGGCTCCTTTGTATGCAGTCTCCAAGATGTCCCACACTTCTTTTGAAGTTTTCGCACTCGCAATCTTCTCAAAACTCAACTCATCAATAGCTCGGAATAGCATGTACAATGTCGTCTTATCTTTTGATCGCATTTCTTTCAACACCTTATTTTGAGCCGCCGTATATCCTGCAGTAGATTCTGGTTCTTCAAAACCTTCTTGAACCACCTCCCAACAGAACCGAGAAGAGCTTTCATTTGGATGCTCCAATTCTTGTAGTTCACCTTCGTTAATCAGGGCAGCGGCGCATTATTGATTACACTCCCCATTGGCTCTGATACCAATTTGTAAAAAAAAATATTGTTGGCTGCAAACTATGGACTTGTGGAGAAAAAATGATTTCTGAAGAGAGACTTTATTCTTGATTCTGTGTCATTCTTACAAGCAATACAATGATTTATTTATAGGTTGTAGTCTGCCCTTTTAAAACTGAAATAAACTTAATTATAGGCAATTCTATTAATAGCCATAAATCACAATTAAAACTCATTATCACCCGTAAGAGTAACTGCTGACTCTTGACATTTCATTTTCCTATAAAACGGCTAAAATAATGCACTAATAAAAACGGACATTTAATGTTTATTCAACAGAAACTAGGCACTACTTAGTGATCGATAAGGTGGTTTTCTTGACTCAAGTCACTCGAAAAGGTTGGGGGTGTGGTTGTTTGACCTAAAAAGGGCAAAATAAAAAGCCATATTCATGGTACCTCCTCCATCAATGATCAGCTTACAACTAAGATCTCCTAACTTGATGTAGGTATGAAAATACTAATACATTTCCATGTTTTATTTTCCACAACCGTAGGCAAAATGCACTTATCTACATCACACTGCTGGTCATCTTGCTTAAAACACTTTCCATTCTCATTCTTTTCCCCAAGTACTCTATAGGATCAACTACCAGAATTTCACCCTCTAAAAGATCATCAAACTTTTCCCCCAAAACAAGGGCATGATCCAAGCAATGGGAGACCACTATGATATCAATGACACTTAAAAGAAGGGTTACTGGCATGAGACTCAATGGAAGATCCTATAGGACAACAGTTGCTAGTAAAAGAGTTTTTTTCCTTGACAAGAGTAGATTGGTGGATAGGCTTAGATCGGGAAGTAGAACCATAAGAAAATGCAGGTTTCGACAAACCCACAGCAGAGGAGAACACATGAGTGAATGAGGAAGTCTTATTATTCCTTTCAACCTCTAAGGCATTATGGTAACCCTCCTCCAAGAATTCCAAAATAATTAAAGAGACCTCTCCCTGGATATCTAACCTAAAACCATTAATAAGAAGACAAACAGTGACAAAAGTCTTTTTATATAGTGTATAACAAGGAAGAAACTCCTTAAATATAGACATGTACTTTGTGACACTAGAATTTAGTTGTTTATGATTCAAGAGTTAATTAAAATGCTGACTCCTATGGTAAGTGGGAATGTATTTAGTATGTAATTGCATTTTCATGACTTCCCATTGAGTGATAAGGGGCTCAACTAGATGTTCTAACATGCAAAGCTAATTTTGCCAATGTTTCTTTGCAGGACTATCCAATTTCATTTTAACAAAATGAGCAAGCTTGCGATCATTCATACCATATGAATCAAAATAATCTTATAAGCTATCAAGACAATTCATGAATACATTAGCATTCAATTAAACATTATATTATAGGGCATCTAACTTGATTTTCTTAGTGATATTAGCATGATCAAGATAGGCATGTAAATGATGTGAGCTATGGACTCTACCATGAACTCAACTATCCTCAACATGCATATCATCATGAAAATCAAAAGCATGGCATCTATAATTATGTTGCCCACATGACCTTTAAGGCCATTGTGAAAGGGATAGACCTTGGAATAAAATTCACTCATTAAATTATTTTTAGGCACAATTATGCCATATAGATTTCCATTAGGGGGAAATCTACTAGGTGGTCTTAGGGTGATTAAATGCCCAAGTTCGATTGTATGTAGGTCAAGTGTAGGAAATTAGGCATTAATAGACCTCTTGACATCATGGGGTGACCCACTCGGCTAACTATTAGAGTCATCCTTTGGTTGTTTGTTCAAACCTTTTAAAATTGAGTTTAGTTTATTAGATAATTTTACAAAAATCAGTCTTGAGATTATTCATGTCAAATTGGACGGCTTGGATGTCATCTTGCTGTATGTGACAAGATGATGATAAAGTGGCCTTTTTGGTGTTAACCATAATAATAATAATTTATTATTATTATTAATATTATTATTATTATTGATAAATGAAAAAAGAAATTATGTTGAGGTAAATGCTGATTGCAAAAAGTAATAAAAATTATAAAATACTACAAAGCACAAAGATGAGATGAAAGTGTCATGCAAATGATAATGTCATAGTAAAGGTAAAGGCTAGGGTAAAGAAAGACATAATGAGAGAGTATAAGAAATAATAAATAAGGAATAAAGATCATGATAAATAAAGGATGCAATAAGAGAATATTGGAAAGAAATTGACAAATAACAAAAATAACTAGTTTTTTGTGGTTTTCCTTTTCGGGGATTTTTTTGACCTAAAGCAAATTTACTTAATTACTAAAAAGATATTAATCCAAAATTTCAACAGGAGAAAATATACCTTAATCTCAATCTTCTGCAAGAAAAGCAAGCTCTTGCTATCAAGGATGAACTCTAATGATGGTGCAGTGAAAGTTAATGAGGAATGTCAAGGCAAGAGGCAATAAAGTAGAGGATAGTGGATTTAGTGTTGTGGGTTTTGTTCATCAATGTCATGTTGTAGAGTTTCATTGACTCTCAAACAAAAAGTCAACAAAACAGTATCAAGGCGCAAACCTTACTTGTCATTGTCAAGGATGAACAAATCAGAGGATGATGGTCCTTCTAGGACTACTTTATCATTAAAGGTGGACAATGGAGTGACAAAATTGGTGGCAGTAGACTTAGGAAGCTATTTTTGGTCATTCGCAACCAATTTTTGGCATAATGGTCCAATTTTCGGCATAATGGTGCCTAGAAACATAGAGATCAAAGAACGATGATTTTGGGGAAGTCTGATGAGAAGCTTAAAAATGATGCATGGGAGGTTTCAGACGATTTAAATCTATTAGTCTAGTTTATTTTTAAATCTAGATTTAAATCTATATCTTATTTTATATTAGTCTAGTTTATTAAATTTGTTTTCCTTGATTTCCTTTTTCTTTTTTTTTTTCAACTCGTTATTCTCCATTTAGTTCAATTCTACCCCCATTAACCTTATTATATTCTAAAGCAATCCTTTTGGTTTAACTTGTTTAGTTCTTTAAAGAGTTGAAAGGGTAAATTTGAGTGG
Organism: Bruguiera hainesii; assembly: GCA_023213295.1. Taxonomy (NCBI): domain Eukaryota; kingdom Viridiplantae; phylum Streptophyta; class Magnoliopsida; order Malpighiales; family Rhizophoraceae; genus Bruguiera; species Bruguiera hainesii. Next base: position 65,804 of record JAHOYR010006004.1, on the reverse strand, counting down.
TAAAAGGCAAGAGTGCAAGTTCATATTAAGAAAAGGCCATAAAAAGTATAAACACGAGGGAGTGTGGTGCCTTTTCTTTTGAGGGAAACATATGAGGGAGTGTTCTGTAAGGTATCCTAATCATTTTGTATAAAAGTAATACCATCACTCCCAAAGACAAAGTTATAGCTTAGGAGGGAATTAGTAATGTGTCCTTCTTGATCAAAACTATGCAATAACAATTTAAGCGCATGAATACTAGATTCGATGATATGAGGGAGAGGATGAATGAGCAAGTTAATACAATAACAAAGTTGCATAGGAGACATAGGGACTATAAGCTTCCTAATGCAAGAAGGCAATTGAGATGACCTTATGACAATGAAGATGATGAATTTAATAATCAAGCTACTATGCTGAGAACTACCAATACTAGAAAGGATCGAAGAGATTTTGGGAAGTAAGGCACCTATAACTGTGATTTGGGTAGCATCAAAATGACAATTCCTCTGTTCCAAAGTAAGAATGTTCTTAATGCATACCTAAAATGAGAGAAAGAAGATTGAATTGGTTTTTCATTACCATAACTATTCTGAGGAGAAAAAGGTAAAACTTGTTACTGCTGAATTTATTGATCATGCTATTATGTGGTGGAATCAACTTATTTTGATTAGTAGAAGGAATCCTAAGTAGCCTATTGTTACATGGGAGGAGATGAAGGCTATCATGAGGAGGAAGGTCATCCCTAATCACTATTACAAGGATTTGTACCAAAGGCTACAAGGGCTACAATGACTACCATAAGGAGATGGAGATTAGCATGATTAAGGCAAATATATAAGATAAAGAGGCAACCATGGTTTGATTTTTGTAAGGGCTAAATTAGTACATTATATGGTTAAGTTGCGATACTTTGTGGAATTAGAAGACATGGTGCACATGGCAATGAAAGTGGAAAGACAACTTAAACAAAAGACACCACACAATTTGTGTAGGGTTCTACCTCAGCTTAGAACCTGAATTGGATTAAAGAGATGAGAAGGCCAATTACAAGTCCAAAGCCAAGCTATCTAAGAGCAAGAATGTGGGTTCTAGCAAAGAGGCAAATAGTTTTAATCCCTAACTAAGTAGAAATAGAGATGTTAAATATTTTAAGTGTTTGGGTAGGGGGTCACATTGCATCTCAATGTCCAAATAAGCAAGCAATGATCTTTAGAGGTAATGGTGATGTTGAAACTCCAAGTGAATCAGATAATGATGTAGTGCCATCAATGGAGGGTGAAAATGATGGAGAGGAGTATTTGGTTAATATAGTAGCTTTCATCACAAGACGAGCATTGCATGTGCAACTTAAGGAAGAAAATAAGGTCAAATGAGATAACATCTTTCATACAAGGTGTTTCATCAAAGATAAGGTACGTCGTATTATTTTTTATGGTGGGAGTTGCACTAATGTTGCTAGCATAATTATGGTTGAAAAGCTGAATTTACCAACTATAAGGCATCCCAAGCCATTTAAAGTTCAATGGTCAAATGAGTGTAGTGAAGTCAGGGTAAATAAGCAAGTGCTTGTGTCCATTTCTATAGAAGGTACCATGATGAAGTTTTATATGATATTATACCAAAGCATGCATGCCATATTCTATTAGGAAGGCTATGGTAGTTTAATAGGCAAGTTATGTATAATGGCTTTAAAAATTGCTCTTCATTTGTAATAAATGAAAAACTTATCACTCTTGTACCAATTAACACCTTAACAAGGTTATGAGGATCAATTAAGGATTAAGAATGAAAATGAATCGAAAATAGAGATTGAAAAGATAAGGATAACCAAAACAAACAAAAAAAAAACGAAAGAGAAAAAGTGAGGACACAGGAGAGAGAAAGAAAAAATAGAAAGTTTCTATGCAAAAGAAATTAATGTCAAAAAAGCATTTTATGCCAAACAACCTATGATTATATTATTGTACAAAGAGACTTATTTTTACACTAACAAGTTTGACTCATCTTTGCCTAATGTTGTTATCTCTTTTTTGTAGGAATTTAAAGATGTTTTTCCTGAGGATGTTTCAAATGGATTGCCACTTAAGAGAGGAATTCAACATCAAATTAATTTTATCCTTTGTGCATTCATCCCAAACTGATCAACATATATGAGTAATCTTGAGGAGACAAAGGAGCTTCAAAGGCAGGTTAAGGAGCTTATGTCAAAAGGATATGTGAAGGAAAGCACAAGTGCCTCTGCAATTCCTGTCCTACTTATACCTAAAAAGGATGGGACTTTGACAATTTGTGTTGACTATCAACCAGTCAACAAAATCACTATAAAGTATTATCACCCCATACTTAGGTTAGATGACATGTTAGATGAATTGCATGATTCATGTGTATTTTTAAAATTGATTTGAAAATTGGATATCACCAAATTAGAATGAAGAGTGTAAAACAATTTTCAAAACTAAGTATGGTTTGTATGAATGGCTTGTTATGCCATTTGGTCTCACTAATGCACCAAGCACTTTTATGCAATTAATGAATCATATTTTGTGTCCATTCATTGGTAAATTTATGGTTGTATATTTGATGATATTTTGGTCTATAACAAAAGCCTAAAAGAGCATTTTAATCATTTACGTTTTATTTTTATTGTTTTAATTTCTAAGAAATTATAGGTCAATTACAAGAAATGTTCCTTTTGTACTGATCAAATCATATTTCTTGGTTATGTTATGAATACTAAAGGTATTGAGGCTAACGAGGAAAAGTTAGAACAACCCACAATTGGCTTGCACCTAAATCAGTTAGTGATATGCATAGCATTCATAGTTTACCTAGTTTCTATATGTGCTTACTTTAGCACCATTGTTACACCACTAATTAAGGTTATTAAAAAGAACGTGGGTTTTAAGTGGGGTAATGATCAAGACAAAGCTTTTAATTACATTAAGAAAAAATTTAAGTTTTGAACCCTTACTTGCCTTACTTGATTTTGTAAAAACTTCTGAGATTAAGTGTAATGCTTTAAGTATTCACATTGTAGTTGCTCTGCTACAAGGAAGGCATCTAATTGCCTACTTTAGTGAAAAGCTAAGTGGTGCAAGCCTTAATTATTCTACTTATGATAAAGAGATGTATGCATTGCTATGGGCTTTAAAGACATGGCAACATTACCTTTGGCCCAAGGAGTTTGTCATCCATATTGATCATGAATCCTTGAAGCACTTAGAGGGACAAGGAAAGTAAAAGAAAAGACATGCCAAATGGATTGAATACATTGAGACCTTTCCTTACATGATCAAATATAAATAAGGTAAGGAAAATGTGGTAACTGATGCATTATCTCATAGGTATACTCTTATCTCTACACTTATTGAAAAATGGTTAGGATTTGGATATATTAAAGATTTATATGTGAAAGATCTTAACTTTGTTAATGTGTATAAAGCACATGAAAAAATAACCTTTGAAAAGTTTTATAAGGTTTTCTTATTTATGAGTGCCTATGAGTTCTTTAAAGGAGTTGGTTGTGAGAGAAGCTCATGAGGGTGGTCTAATGGGTCATTTCAGAGTTAGGAAAACCCTAAATGTCTTGGCAAAACATTTCTTTTGGCCACATATGAAACAAGATGTTGAGAGGTTATGTGAGAAATGCATAACATGCAAACAAGCTAAATCTAGAGTTTTACCTCATGGCTTGTATACCCCTTTACCCATACCTAGCCATCCCTAGGTTGATTTATCCATGCACTTTGTACTAGGTTTGTTGTAATAAAAAAGGGGTAACAATTCTAGGTTTATTGTTGATAGATTTTCAAAGATGGCACACTTCAGCCCATGCCATAAAACTGACAATGCAAGCAATGTGGCTAACTTATTCTTTAGAGAAGTAGTACATTTTTATGGTATGCCATAAAGCATTGTTTTAGATCAAGATACAAAGTTCTTAAGCTACTTTTAGAAGACTTTGTGGGGTAAGTTAGGTACTAAGCTATTGTTTTTAACTACTTGTCATCCATAAATAAATGGACAGATTAAGGTGGTTAATTAAAAGCTTTCTACCATTTTGCATGCTGTTATTTGAATGAATTTGAAAACATGGGAAGATTGTTTACCACATACTGAGTTTGCATATAACTGAAGTGTTCATTATGCTACTAATTACTCTCTATTTGAAATTGTATATGGTTTTAATCCTCTGACTCCTTTGGAATTGGTGCCTATACCTATCAATAAGTATGCTAACTTAGATGGTGAAGAATGCAAGGCTAACATGGTAAAGAAATTGCATAAGAAGGTGGGGCAACATATTGTAAAACAAACTGAGCAATATGCATCCCATGTCAACAAAGGGCAAAAGAAGGTGGTGTTTAAACCTAGTGTTTAGGTTTGGGTGCATATGCTCAAGGAATAGTTTCCATCTCAGAGGTGTTCAAAGTTATAACTTAAAGGAGATGGCCCATTTCAAATAATAGAACAAATTAATGACAATGCCTATAAGTTGGACTTTCTCAATGGGTATAATGTAAGTGCAACATTTAATGTCTTTGATCTTTCTCCTTTTGATGTAGGTGATGATTTGAGGATGAATCCTTTTAAGGAGAGGGGGAATGATGAGAAGCTTAGAGATGACATGTGGAAGGCTTCAAAGGATGCACAAAATCCATTGCACTTTCTAAAAGGTCCAATAATACAAGTTAAAGCCAAAAAAATGAAAGAAGCACTAAATGGGTTGATTGAGAACATTCAAGCCAATCAAGTTCCAAATGGTGTGAATTTAAGTTTGAAAGAGAGTCAAGACCTTATTAATATGATTTGAGTATTTAGTAGATTAGAGCTAAGTAATAGTATTCACTTCTAAATAGGAATTTATCATAAATAACTGATTGTCATAAAAGTCGAAGTTATCTGTATAAGAATTTGTCCTAAATAAGAGTTTGTTCTAAATAAGAATTTGTCCTAAATAGGAATTTATGCCTCTTTAAGATTGCTATCTTAGCCTATAAATAGGCACCTCCTTGTAACCTCTAAAAAATCAGACAATTTGAGAGAAATAAAAAGCGAGAGTTTTCTCATTTGGTTCTTTTGAGAAGTAAAGAACTTATCAAGAAGTATCCCTTCTTATGGCACTCAACTCAACCTATCACTCTCAATTTCCTTTCTTTCTGAAGTATAGTGTCCATATCCTTCTTAAATACCCTAAGTTCATGTTCATTTGAATGTTAGATCTAGGTTTTGTGTTATTGAGGAGTTTTCTCATTTGGTTCTTTTGAGAAGTAAAGAACTTATCAAGAAGTACCCTTTTTTGTGGCACTCAACTCAACTTATCACTCTCAATTTTTTTTATTTCTGGAGTATAACGTCTATATCCTTCGTAAATACCCTAAATTCGTGTTCTTTTGCATGTTGGGTCTAGGTTATGTGTTATTGAAATCTGAGTTACTTTTCCTAGATATTTTTTATTCCTTGCATGCTTTGGGTTCCTCAGTCACATCTTTTTGAGGTTTTTCACATTGAAGTGGCTCTTGTGTAGCAATAGTGAATAGTGGTGGCGATCCTTATGGTGGCATCAATAGTGGCCCACCAAGAAACAGTGGCAGCAGTGGCAGAAAAAACAAATTGAAAGACTTTTTCCAATATTTTGGAATGCAATTTAGGTTCTGATGCTAAAATTGATGAAGGACAAATAAGAAAAATAAAGAACTAACGGGAATTCTATGGAACTAGGAGAGGAACACTGCACAGCACTACTAATTGAGCAACAAGATAGACACAAGACTATAGTGAAATAATTTTATTACATTTAGCTCTATTTATTTGTGGGACTACATGAAATGTGATTAGGGCACCTTTCTTTGTTGCTGTAATTAGAGAAGCAAGAAGGTGGAATTTCATAGGTTGGGCCAACCTAAGCATATGGGTCTCAAGCGTAGTTTAACCATGATAGAGTCAAGTTATGTGTATATGACCAACTAACCCTTTTATTTGAGGTTGACTGAGTTGACTCAATTCGACCAAGTTGGTCCAAAATTGGTTAATTGATGTGAAACTTTTTACTCTTTCTTATTTTCCATTCAGTTTTATGGTTTCCTTCACAGAATTTACTTCTATACGCATACAAGCATTGTAATCTAATTTAATTTTTTAAAAATCAATTAAATGCTCAAAATATGCTACTAACCAAATTTAGCTCCATTTTGGCAGTAGTGATGATGGCTCCTTCACCTCTTTAGACAAGTGCTCCTTTCTTTTTCTAGTTGTTCTTAGCCAATTATTATTTGGATTATTAATTTTGTAATTGCTATATTTGGTGATTGTTTATTGACTTAAAAGTGAGTTTTGCACAATATGGGGCATGTTTATGATCGGTTTTGTCTGGCTTTTAAACGTACGTGGATAAGTGTATCTAAAGGAATGTCTTCCTAGTGTAACTATCATTCTTTTTAGCCTTTTTTTTTCTCCTTTTTCTCTTCCTGTTTTTATTAAAAAAATAGCCCTTTTAAACAAACTAAATTTGCCTTAAATTTGTAAAGCTGCTTTATGATTAGCCCGTTGATGATAAGATGGAAATTTGTAACCATTGCTTCAAGTTGGGTATTGATAATCTCATAGTTTGGCCACTGTTTAGTATAATTCTCATTTGTCTTTAGGTCTTTGGTTAGGGATTTTAGGATAGACTTGCAATTGGGTTTGGAGGGCTTTTAGAAGCTTCCAATGTTTGTAAGATTGGGCAAAGGTGGATTTGCTCATCATTAGTTAGATAAATTTCCAGCTACTCGAGAATCTTCTTCAAAATTAGACTCTATGTCCTTAACCTCTAGTATATAAAAGGTTGTAGGCAAATGAGAGGCACTTGCGATAACCTCATAGTAAGGGAGTCATATTCCTCCTAACTCGTGTGGCTAAATATAGAGGTGCATCACTCGTAACTAGTTTAGAGTCAGAACAACTTCTCTAGCCATCATTTTCCCTCTTAAGAACTGACGAAACATCTCACACTCATTGGTAATGTGTGATTCTATCCCATGTCACGTGTAGTGATCATATGCTCCAATTCAATAAAAGGGCACTTTGTCAATCATGCCTTCATAGTACATTTCTTCATAGTTACGATTAGCTATGGCTATTTCTTAAGAAATCCCTTGGCAGGTACATAATCAACCCTTGCATATATGGCTTGAAGAATGTAGTTTTCCATCTGACGTAAGCAAAATTAGTTATAAAGCCTTAATTGTACAAGTTTAATGGATCATATGTATACGGTAATGCATGCAAGCACTATTCCCCTCATATAATATTGGCTAGTGTAACAACGTAATTATACATTAAGCCAAATCCACAGTTTTACACAGCAAAGTCGATGTTTCTTATTTGGATGTACCAAATCCCATCTTTGAGTCTCTAAACATGGTGTGCTCTTCCAACACCAAGCACATACATTCTATTGAAAGTAATTCGAGAAAAAAATTCAAGAATTGGAAAAAGTTCATTGCATTTAGATCTTCAATTAAACAATTAGTAGACAGCATAATAATTGCAAGTTGGAAGGGGGAAAATAGGACCAAAGGACTAACTATGCAAATTTAATAATATAGAATAGTATACCATAAGATATAATAGTATAAAATAGGTTAGACTAATAGTCTATATTGCATTTCAATAACATCGAATAGGAAAGAATAATTTTTCTATCCCATATTTTGATGACATAAGATAGAATAGTATAATGTATCGAAATGACCTTTTCATTCTTCTAGATGTATTCATGTTAGTTGTAACTTATTTTTATTTTAAAGAATTAAAATTAAGCAACAAAATTGTTTTCTATAATTCAAACTTAGTTGTATAGTACCATAAAAGAATGTAATAATATGATCATATCTACTTATAAAAAGAAAAAAAAAACATAATCACATTATGGTAGTCTTAATGACATTGTATGTCGTACCCAATTTGTAACAAATTATATATACCATTGGCAATTGTCTATGGTAGGCATCTTATACGTCCAACACCACATAATTCTTGCAACACCCATGGTGCTCCCACAAATATTGTTGTTAGATTATTTTGTAAAAATGAATATTAAAAAAAATCCATTCTTTTCATTTATGCTATCATATGTCCATGATAATAGCAAAAAACAAAAATGAAATTTAATTTCTTTTCTGAATGATAAATGAACGAAATATAATCAAAACAAAGAGGGTATTAAAGTTTTATTCTTTTTACATACTTCAAGAGTTCTTTTATTCATAGTGTCCTTATAAGAATCAAGGATGCCCAAAATGCATAAAAAAAAGCTAATGTCAATAAGCCCAAAAAACTGTACCAAATTGAAAAGGTTATTCCTTCCCAAGTGGAGAATGTATGTACTTGGTCAGAGTGCAATTGAATCTCCTTAGATACTTCCCTTTATTTCTACCAAATCTTAATAGAGATTCAATTAATTTTGTACTTGGTCACAGTACAAAATCTCAATACCAAAGATACTTATCTAAATGGGATTGATGTGGTACATTGCTAGTGATTTTAATTTGACACACAGTGCAGAAGCATAAAGGAAGAGACAAAAATTGCGAACATCATCAATTTTCAATGACAATAGTGAAGGGAATAATCTTATTGATCTTCTCCTTATTGGTATTTCATTTACTTGGTAAAAGTGCAATTTTATGTCACAAATTGATCATTTTTTGACCTCAACAAATTTTCAGAACTTTACTTGGTTTTTGCTACTAGTAACATTGGAAATAATCATATATGATCATTGTCTTCTTTTTCTAGATTGTGGTAATATTAAAGGAGTTAGAAGGTCTTTCTACTCTTATAATATATAGCTAAAATCAAATATATTTTTTCTTTTCTTATAGAAAGTTCTGCAGTGGTGGGATTATCAGGCAAAAAGGCTGCAGTACACTTTTCCAGTGGCAAAAAATAAAAAATCCTCAAAGCTAAGACTAGAAGTTGGAATGTTGAAGTATTTTAGAACATCCTGGAGTCTATAGTAGTCAATTGGAAGAAAATTGAGTAAGACAAGAAAAAGCATTACTCTATGTTATCAAGTGACAAATTCATGGAAAGAATTAGTTAAAATCTTGTGTAGGGAGTATTCTCTTATTGGAAGAAATTTCTTGGTGTCAAGATTGAACAGAACTATCGCTTTAATGGATGACAAAGACATGACCTATTTTCATCTCATTTCAAACTTTGGAAGAATTTATTTCCCAGAGATCTCTATGTTTGGAGAGCATTTTTGTAATCAGGAAGCACGAAAAGAGGTTGTTGGGAAACATTTTATTCAAAGACCTACAAGTGAAAAAAATTGCAGGACAACAAAATAGAAAAGATGCGAAGAAAAGAATGAATGGGCACACAAACTTTTTATTGCACAAGTACTCAAAATCCCAATACACTTGAATTAACACTCACTTTGTTTTTACTTTTTTGCACAAATCACAAAAACTCACAATAGATCAATTTACATAAGAAAAGAGATATTTTTGCTTTTTTCTCTCAACTACTTGGATTTTATTTGTACCTTTCAATAGAGGCCCTATTTATATATATTGCAAATCGGAAGAAGCCATGAAACATGAATAAGAGATAACAACTGCAATTAATATGGCTGACTTAGCATGCTTCTCTAAAAACAAAATGGATATCAAATTAGTTCATGCCATGAATGTGGCGATTTTCATCTACATGAATTAGCGATGCTCTCAAAGACCACTTAAGGGTCCAAAGAGTGTACCAAATTGATTATTCAAGGCACCAAGGAAAAATGCCTACTTAATCGTCTTAACCTCCACATAGGTGATGAGTTTTATTCCCTTTTAATAAAATATGTGTGTTGCTGTATTTTCAAAATAAACAATTTCACATGGAGTTAAATGGCATGACTATCCAAAAGTGGTTACATAATTACCTTAATATTTGGATACAGCTGTGTTTTTTAGACACAATTGTATTGATTGGGATATAACTATTTCAAACAACTAGTAATGGTTACATAGTTGCATCTATTTGACATAAATTGGTTGGGACATAACTCTTCAAAGTAGTTAATAAACTACAATCACTTTTGTTATTTAAATAGATAAAACTGTTTGTTTTATTCTATAGGGAAATACAAAGTAGTTTCTATACAATTCCATGAAACACATTCTTCTTTAAAGGCTTGATTTCACATTGCACAAATGCAATTAGGGGCTTCTCTTTATCCTAAAAGGGTATTCACACTAACTCTAATGCATTTAATTAAAAGATGAATTTTGCCTCAAAGACAAATGCATTGTTACATGATGTGAATCAATTCAAGAATTTTCAAATCATCCTACTAACAACCATAAGACAAAATTATGGCTAAAACTTTAGGGAAAACCTGATGAGAACCACAGAGATGATGGGTGGAAAGCTTTAATGGATGCAGGAGGTCTATTTCATGTTCCAAAAGACCCAATAACACAAGTTAGAGCTTCAATAGATGCAAGAGGTCCATTGCACATTTCATAAAGCCCAATAACACGAACTAGAGCTTCAATGGATGCAAGAGGTCCATTGCACATTCCAAAAAGTCCAATAACACGAGTTGGAACCAAAAAGATGAAAGAAGCACTAAATGGGCTAATTAAGGACATTCAGGCCAACCAAGTTTCAAATGGTGTGAATTCAAGGTTGAAAGAGAGTCCAGGCTTTATTAATATCATTGGAGTACTCAAAGTATTAGGACCAAGTAATAACAGTCACTCCAAATTAGGAGTTTATTTTCTGTGTAAGAATTTGTACTTAGATAGGAATTCCTCCTAAATAAGAAATTGTCCTAAGTAGGAATTTGTACCTCTTTAGGATTGTTATCTTAGCCTATAAATAGGCACCCCTTGTAACATCAGAAAAAAAAAATCAAACAACTTTGAGTGAAATAGAAAGTAAGGGTTTTCTCCCTCGGTTCTTTTGAGAACTAAAAAACTTATCAAGAGGTACTTCTTGTGGCATTCAAATGGACTTTTCACTCCCAATTTCATTATTTTCTAGAGTGTGGCGCCCATATCCTTCTTGAATACCCTAGGTTTGTGATCCTTTGAATATTGGGTGTAGGGTTTGTGTTATTAAACTCTGATTTAGTTTTTCTAATTGTTCTTTGATTCCTTGTGTGCATTGGGTCCCTAAGCCACGTCTTTTTGGGCTTTTCTGCATCAAAACCCCTAAAAGATGTGGCTTAGGGACCTAATACACACAAAAAATCAAAGAATATCTAAGAAAGCTAAATTAGATTTTAATAACATAAACCCTAAACTCAACATTCAAAGGAACATAAATGTAGGGTATTTAGGAAGGATATGGATGTTAATCTCTAAAAAAGAAGGGAATTGGGTGTGATAAGTCGAGTTGAAGTACACAAAAGAGGTACTTTTTGATAAGCTCTTTAATTCTCAAAAGAACTAAAGGAGAAATCCCTTACTTTTTATTTCTCTCAAAGTTGGCTGATTTTCCTAAGCTAATGTTGTGTTCGAAGATGCAGAAAATGAAGGGAGTGTCTCAAGGACTATTAATGATATTTCACCATTTCAAGGGTGGAAGAGTCTAAACCACTTGTATAATTGGGATCATGCCCATAGATTCTGCTCTCAATACCTCATAAAAGAATTGAATCATGGTCGATAAAGGACATTTCTCTTTGTAAGGTTTATGTTGTATAGTCAAAAGCCAAGGGACATATCCTTTCACTAAATTTATATTATAGACCAAAGGATGAGGGATATCTCCTTTATTAGGTTTATACCACTACAATATGGAAGTGTAAGATTCTGAAACACATGTTTTTGGATGGTTGCCACTCAAGACAATTTTTTTCCCTTGCCATTCAAGTGCACTGAAGACACTGCAGGAAAAGTGTTCTAAAAAATAAAAGGGACAGGGGCAGACATGTTATAGATAGCCAATGACAAGATGCATCACATCTCGATGATGGAAATTACCATGTTGCCGTTGTTGCTTTGTAAGAAGCTCTTTTCATATATAACCAAGTCAGCACCACCATTTATAAACTTTGTGTATTAACAGATCAGTTCTTTATAGTTCATTTAAGTTTGATTGCTTGTCATAGCTGAGTTCTACACAATCAAAACCTGATCATGGCTTCATTAGATATAGTATTGAATTTCTTCAATTTCATCCTCACTCATAATTAGCATAAATTTGTTATAGGTGATATCAATTTTTTGCAAATAATAGAAACTCTTCAAGATAAACACCTAATGGAAGGCATTGTTAATACCATCATCTTGTATAGGGCACAATTTAGTTGATATTTCTCATTTGGATGTACCAAATCCCATCTTTTGGTCTCTAACCATGGTGTGCTCTTCCAACACCAAGCACGTACATTCTACTGAAAGTAATTCAAGAAAAAATATCCAAGAATTGGAAAAGGTTCATTGCATTTAAATCTTCCGTTAAAGAATTACTAGACAGCATACTAATTGCAAATTGGAAGGGAAGAATAGAACCAAAGGACTAACCACACAAATTTGATAATATAGAATAGTATAGCATAAGATATAATAGTATAAAATAGGCTAGACTAATAGTCTATACTTCATTTCGATAACATCGAATAGGAAAGAATAATTCTTCTATCCGGTATTTGGAGGACATAAGATAGAATAGTATAATATATCAAAATGACCTTTTCATTCTTCTTGATAATTAATTACATTCATTGTTAGTTCTAACTTATTGTTATTTAAAAGAATTAAAATTAAGCAACAAAATTATTTTATATAATTCAAACTTAGTTGTATAGTACCATAAAAGATTATAATAATATGATCATATCTACTTATAAAAGGATATAAAAAAAAAAAACACAACACATTATGGTTCCCTTAATGACATTGTATGTTGTACCCAATTTGTAACAAATTATATATACCATTGGCAATTGTCTATGGTAGGCATCTTATATGTCCTATACTATGTGTGTTGCACATTCCTAATTTATTTGATGTTTTATTTGGTTAAAGCAACTAGCCCAGCTACCATTTGGGTAAATGGGTTGATGAGCACAATAGGGACAGCCTACTATCTACTTCCTCTAGTGCAGAGTCTTGTAGGCGATGGTGCCCACAGATTGCCAGCCTACTATCATTAAGAAAATGATACAAACTTTAGGAAAATAACATTCAAAACTAATTAATAAGATGGGAGAGTCTGGCAAGGGGTTCTGCGATTTCAACAAAGTGTTTAAATACTAATGATTGCTTTGGCAACATTGGATGCTATGGCTACCCATTTTCTTTATTCCTAAAAACACTCTCACTTATAAATAATCTATCAAGTCTTAACCTATCTATGCCTCATTATGTCACTATCAATGTCTTAAGCTACAACCCTACAAGCTGAAACACAACTAACATGGGTACAAAGGTAGCATGACTTGGGGTTTCAATAATGAGTCATAGATAAGTTTAAACTTTGAATTATTTAGAAAATCAATATTCCTCAGGCTCCTAGTTTTGATACCATTCTTGTCTTGACAGCACAATATTGCACATAGAGATGTATAGAACACATAGAAACACACTAATGAAAAGAAGATAATAAAGGTAAGAAGAATAAAGATTTCATTAGACACCAAATGTCGTTACAAATTTTTGTTACAAAGGGAGGAGAAGGAGAGATATTACAAAAGAGGGAGAGAGAAGCAAATTAGACTTTGCCTCTCTTAGCCTATGGGTGGTCTATTTATACATGAAAAAAGTTGATAACCATCATGGGAGGAATCGATTTTTTAAATGGAATGCTCCATTATTTTCCACTCTCCTCTACTTATGCTGAAGTAGCTTTATCAAAGCTAGCCATTTCATCTTGTCCACCAAAAGTGGTTTTGTCCTTCTCTTCACAACTTATATGGGCCTTGAGAACCTTGCATAATATCATCATTGAGGTGCTTTTGACTACTTTCAGCTTGTTAGGCTTGAGTGTCTTCATCTAGTTGAAGCAAATTAGTCACCATTTCTAATAACCTCTCTTTTGATATAGACTCCATTAAAGTCTTTAATATCTTCTTGGGACAAGTGGGAGTCAGCTTTGGTAGTGGAGCCTTAGGTCCATTTTTACAAATAATTCCTTTTCCTATGTAAACTTTATTGTCGAAAAAGTCAAAATTTTCCCACCATCGGATATTAATCCATCTTACTAACCATATAACATGTTTAATGTCCATATTTGAGATATTAGCTTGTTTAGCCATAATGGTATAGTCCCATTTAATAATCAATGGAACATGATACTAGGGTATTAACATTAATAATGGATCTTTAACCTCTTCATTTGGTAGGCAAAACTATTCATAAACAATTCTTATTTTATGGGATAAAGTCAAATGATGTAAGCCCCACTTATTAAAAAACCAAGTTCTAAACCAATTCAAAAATCTTTTTAGGTCATTCAAAAGCTGTATTTGAATGAACCAATTAAATTTTCTCTACCTGTTTTCATATAATAGGGTTTTTACCCATGCTTCGATATAATCAAAGTAATTATAGGTTTTAACCTTCTACCAGTCTTTTAATTCACAGTGACTAAAGAGATTTGCCTACTAGTCTTCTAGATAAAGAATTTTTTTTACCTTAAATTTGGCATAGCCTAATCTCTAAAGACATAACTAGATCCACTTTCTTTGGCTTTAATAGCCACCGAGCCTGTTTCATGAAGTATTTGCTAATAATACAGGTAATCCTTTACATTAGTTTGAGGATACATATCATCTTTAAGATAAAACCATGCAACCTCATTACATTTTAGTTGAGCATAATTATTTTCAATAGCACATAAAAAGTCTATATTCTTAGGAATTAAAGGATATGAGATGGATTTATCCAAAGCTCATTCATATGCATCATCACGAAGTTTATCAACATTTTTTACTTGTGCAACTACACCTTTAGCTGGTGAATTAATTGACTTTGCTAGGAACTGAGGCTTTTGGATTAGAAGCCTTTTACTCATTTTTTAGTTCCTTGCAAAAAATTCACAAGTTAAGAAATCTAGTAAAGAATTAGAATTTCTTTAATAAACTCAATATCAAAGTCAAACACAAAAAGGATTTCTTGATATCTTGTAAATATATGTTTGGAGGTGAGGTTTTTAACATCTTTAGTAAAGGCATCTTTTGTTATCTTACAATCAATTCTTAAAAGGAATTTCTAATTTAACATATCACTTTCAAATTTTTAATGCATAGTACACTAGTTAAAATTTCTTTTTAATAATAGAGTAGTTAACTCTAGCTCTTTTCCAGACTCTTGAATTGAAACAAACAAGCTACTCTTTTGAATAATCCTTTACTTAAGGATTCTTACATAACCTTTATTTGATGCATCAATTTCAACTATTTTAAAAGTATCAAGATGAGAAAGAGTTAAATAAGACAACTCTTTGATTTTTAATTTTATTTTCTTAACTGCCATAATATGCTCATCTATCCATTTAAGAGGATTTGTCTTTAATCTTTCAAACAAAGGCTTAGCATCATAAGCTAATTCCTTATAAAATTGTAAAATATAATATAAACATCCTAAAAACCTTTATTTGTCTCTAATTTCATTAGGAAATTTAAAGGCAAACTTGATTGCTCAATCAATAAGAATAATGGTACTATTTTCAATGAAGTGACCAAGGAATCCAACTCTAGTTTGGAATAACTTCATCTTTTTAGCTAATACGACTAATCTAGCTTTTTAAATAACCTTTAAAAATAGGTTTATTTCAAAATAAGTTTAAATGCTTAAAATATTGTTCTATTGTGTTAGAGAATACTAACACATCATGATTATAAATAATAGTAAATATTGTATAAGTATTAAATATTTCATTCATAATCTTTTGAAATTCAAAGGGTCCATTTTTTAACCCAAAAAGGCATTACATTATATTTATAATGCCCAAATGGTACCGTAAATGTTGTTTTATGTTTATCTTTTTTGTGAATCTGGATTTACTAATAACTAGATTTCATATCAAAATTTGAAAATACTTGAGCTTTATAAAGTCTATTAAGCAAATCTTTCTTATTAGGTATAGGATATCTAATCTATCTTATGGTTTTATTTAAAAGTTTGTAATTAATAACTAATCTTGGAACCCCTTGTTCCACTTCTACAACATTTTCAACATAAAATGTTAGGTAACTTTAAGGGGTGTTACTTTTTCTAATCAGCCCTCTTTTTAGAAAATTATCTATTTCCTTTTTATAGATCTCTAAATGCCTAGGGCCCATGGCTATAGGTCGGGCTTTAGTAGGAATTTGACTTTCATTAAAAGTTGCTTCATATGGCAATTCTACCATATGTTTTTTCCTATTCCAAAAGGCAATAGGAATCTTTGTACAAACTAATGTTTCTAGCCTTTTTTGTATTTCCTATATCTTAACTTGAATAACAGGAGTATTAATTTTTTCTTCTAAGTGTTTATCTTTTACTTCATTCTAAAGAGATTGAATAAATCTCTCTTTTTTTCTTATTATTTTTTGAAGTAAATCTCTCTTCTTATATTAAGGAGTAAATATAAATTTAAAGCTAATAAGTTTTCTATCTATTTCTAAGAAAATCCCTTTATCATTAATCTCCTTAATAGGATAAAACATAAGCACGAAAGAATTTCTTAAAATAACATATTGTGACAAGTTTTTGACCAATACAAATGGGATTTTAATACAAATTCCCTCATTATATATAACAACTTGAGATAGTTTATATTTAATAACATGCTTATTTTTATAGGCAATGTTTAACACTTCTATTTTTTTTTTAAGGAACTATCCCTTTATTAATATAATTCATATCGACACTTGAATCTATTAAGGCTACTATGGAAAAGATATATTCTTTATTGATTACTATAGTAATTTAAGTATGTCATTTATGGATAATAAGCCTATCAATTAAGTTGATGTATTGAAGGGTACTTAATTCTTCTTTTAAAGAAGTACTTGGAGTATTGGAAGGATTTACGTCCTTTTTTGTCACAGATTATAATACTAACACTCTTTCTTTTAATCCATTTACCTTAGTTTTTAGTTGATTAATTTTAGCTTCAAGCTCCACAATAGAATGGTTTTTAAACTAGAACGGTTATTTCTGTCTCTCTAAATAATTGTTTTGAAACTATAATCTTCCTTTGGTTCTTTAACCCTAGTCTCTTTTCAAGAGAGATGAAAATCTTTTTCTAACTATTTTCTTTTGGACATGTAATCTTATCAATAAGATCCAATATCAGATTATCTTCTTTTGTAAGGACTAATAAGTCATTATTTTTACATAAAACTTAATAATAGTTGCATTGACCATCACCACTATTATCAGATTCTTCTTCAAAGGTAGTTTCTTCCTCAAGTAAATCTACCTCTTAACTTTAATTCCTCATATTCATCTTTTGATAAGAAGATATGTATTAATGACCTCTTAAGGTCTTCATCTACCGATAATTCTTGGATTTTTTGTTTCATTTTACATTTATTAGAATAGTGCCTTTTCTTTCCACATTTATAACAAACAATCATTTTCTTTTTACTTTTCTGTGGAATAGACCTTTTATTTTCTTTTGATTTTCCTTTTGCATAAAAAGATTTCTTTTAAGGTATGGGTTTATAATCCTGGTTGTTAAATTTTTTAAGATATCTCATAGGTGGATAACTCATTTTTTACAAAAGTCTCCTAAGGCTATTTTGCCTCGAGTTTTTTCATTCTACAGTTACCTATGTGGTTTGATTTCATTACATAGTTTAACTCCTTCAACAACTAATTTTTCGAACGAGTAACTAAAGTAATTAATAATTCTACCATGATAAGATTTTAACCTATTTTTTACTCTTTTAGGAAGTAGGGTAGGTAACCCAAACAAAATCTTCTCTTTGCAAAAAATACTTTGGCTATCTTCACTAGTAAAAGCTTTAAAAAAGAAGACATCTTTGTACCACCTAAATTGGGATAAATCTCGACACCTCAAATTAATGAGTTGTTTATATGTTTTGTCTACCAATAAGGTGGCCAAACCAATAAAATGATTAGTAATTGTATAAATTAGTGTATTAATACTATCAGATGTTTGCATGCCTTGTTTTATTTCAATAACATTAAATATTTGAGCTTTAACTTCATTTGTTAAATAAAAATCCCACCAGCCTTTAAGTTGTTTAGTAAATCCTTTCATTATAAATCTTGCTATTTAGGAATTAAAATAAGGATCTGATTTTCTGACATCCCATCTAAATTTCATTCTATGATACTACTACTATCATATTGTACATAATTGTACTTAAACTATTCCTTTAATAAGAGGTTAATTGAAATAGGTCTAGGATAATACAATTTTGTAGGGATTTTATTAAAAGTCATCTTATTAATTTCCATACTTTCCTTTCTACTAGAAGATGATGGATCTTTTTGACCTGGGTTTTGTTCTGATAAGAACATTTCTTGAATTTTCTCCATATAATCTTTAGCCTTTGTTTCATTGTCTGTAATTTCTTACTCTTTTCCTAATACAAAAGTGTCATTTTCTTTAATTATTTCATCGACTGATTCTACTTTTTTATGATTTTTACCGAACATATTGTAATTTATTTTCTCTAATGATATGGATTTGAATAAAACCCTTTTTTCTATTTTTGGTTTAACTAGAGGTTTCAGAGCTTTCTAAGCTACTTCTTTTATCTTTTCTTTGACTCTATTAAGCTGATTTCCTATAGATTAAAGATAAAGATTAGTATAATTTCCTTACTCCATAATAGCATCAGTAAAGGCAAGATGCTATTATAGCAAAATTGCAAAAGGGACAGACAAGAGAATTTCCTAATACACAAAGGTAAGAGAGGTGTAATCATCATGATGACTATGAAGATGACAAAGATAATGATGCTGATTTTGATGATCCAATTACTTTAGTCAGAATCATCAAAAATAGAAATGGTTAGAGAGATTTTAAAAGGTAAGACACTTATGACCATGATTTGGATAGTATTGAAATTAAAAATTTCTCCGTTCCAAGGGAAAAATGATTCTAAAACCTATTTAAAATGAGAAAAGAAGGTTGGATTGATTTTTGATACATTCAAAAACTAAATAATGGCCATGATCTTGGGCTTGTAATCAACCCACTCCTCCCTCTTATTCCAATTAAGATTCAAGGATGAAGTGGAAACCAAATTCTATCCAAACTATGTAGAACCCTTCCATTACTATGTCAAGGCCTTCCATTTGAGTTGCCTCTCAACTTTCATTGTCATGTGCACCATGTCCTCCAACTCCATATAATGTTACAATTCAACTACATTGGTGATATCTCTATTCAAACCTTGCAAGAATTGAGCAATGGTTACTTCTTTATCTTCCTCCACATTAGCCTGAATCATGACAATCTCCATCTCTTTGTGGTAGTCCTCCACACTCTTGGTACCTTAAGTGAGCCCTTGTAGCCTTTGATACAAATCCCTATAATAGTGGTTAGGGATGAACCTCCTCCTTATGATAGTCTTCATCTCCTGCCATGTATCAATAGACCTCTCACAATAATACCATTCTTGCAAGGGTTTCAACAAAGTGTTCAAATACTGATGATTGCTTTAGCAACATTGTATGCTATGGCTGCCCATTTTGTGTCTGCAAAAATAACAAATGCATATGCATTGCTCATTCTCCCTTCCATTCGTGACATTATTGTAGTAGAAGAGCTCCAAAAGAACAATTTAGGAAATTAGTTTATGTTAAATTTGGATGATGGGTGTGAATTAGTAGGTGTTTACTTAAAAATGCTCTTTGTATTAATTTGATCTATAAAGTGTCACCCTTAGATTACTTATATTTCATTCCTTACCATCTCTTTATAAAAGTTTTGCAAAAAGATCTAGGTTAGATTACACCATGAATTTGTAGCCACATATTTTTGCTTTATTTCAAAATCATGCAGCTTGCATCACTATGTCTCTCACCAACGAGCCCTTATCAGCAAGTTTCACAACTTTCACTCAGCCAAGAAGATCAGCTCGCATTCAAACTCATCAGTCTTGTCAACAAGTCCATAACCAACAAGATTCTCATTGTTGACTTTGTCATTTCTTGTATATTGAAAATATTCTGTTTTGATAATCTTTCTTTATTAGCTCTTAATTCCTAGGCTTGATTTAAGTTGTGGGAAATATTCTTTTTTTATTTAGTCCTAGTTCTTAGGCTTGATTTGAGTCTTTTCATTATCTTCTATTTTGTTTTAAAAGGCAATCCATATTATGTAGGAAATAGACTTGATTGGATGAATGAAATTACCTTTGGCATTCTTTTGAACCTCTAAGAGTTCATACCCATGAAAATGTAGAAGAGTTTTCACTCCATCCTTAAAGAGCCAAAGCTTTTCAAAGTCTACATCCTTGAAGAGTTGTAACCATCAATCTAGAAGAATCGATGCCCCACCAACTTCATTGGAAGCCTAGAAGAGCAACCATTCAAGTCCCTTCTCCCTTTCATGTTCTAACCAGTTCTGTTTTGTTCACTTCTTCCTCCAAATCGATAACTCTGCAGTGCTTATCATCAAAAACTCAAAACACAAAAGTTGTAGACCTACAAGTACTTCTTCATTTGCAATTGGAATCACTCCATTCTGACCTATCAATTGAGAGATATGACTATTTTCCTGCTGACACACAAAACTGAAATTTCTGCTGAATTTCTACAAGTCACTCTCCCGATCCTTTTTTTTTTTTATTAAATTTTTGACTTAATCACCAAGCCTTCAGCTACATCATTTGGTATCAGAGCTTTGGAGGAGAGGACAATGCCTCCAAGACAAGCCAGATGTCGAGGTGGCAGAGCCATTCCATTGAATGAAGTGCATACACTTGCTGAGAATTTACAACATATGCAAGAAAAAATTGATGCGTTGACACAAGAAGTTCAGTGTCTCAGGGCTGAAGCAAACAACCCTCCGTCCCCTTCCAGAACTGAAGAATCCAATGACAATTGGTCTTCTTCAAAAACTTTTTAGTCATTTGCTCGAAGGAATTAAGGCTCATTGTCATGCACAAGAATTTTGTGAACTGGATTGGGAAAAGGAAATGAAGAGGGTCATTCTAGAATTTTCAAGTACTGATTCTACTGATGAAATTGTTGATTGGTTGACCCTTGTAAATGAAGTCTTTGAGTATAGAAAAGTCCTAGATGATTGTTGCATTGGTATCATTGCTATGTGATTTTGGGGCAAGGCTATAGCTTGGTGGCAACAAGCGAAACAAACTCGCCAATCTGTTGGTAAGACTCCAATTGCTTCATGGCAAAAGATGGAGGACAAGATTTGAAAGTATTTCCTTCCCAAAGGATACAAGAGAGAGCTCTACCAAAGGTACCAACATTTGAGGCAAGGTACGCGATTGATAGACCAATACACCAATGAGTTCAACAAAGTGGTTATTCACAACAACATTCAAGATCCAAAAGAGGTGCGTGTGAGCAAGTATTTAAATGGTCTTAAACTTCATATCCAAGATGCCTTAGAAATCCTCAACATTTGGGATTTGGGAGATGCACATCAATGGGCACTCAAAGTGTAGCATTCTTGCTCTAGGAGGCCACAAACCTCTACTTTGCTGAACTGAGCAACGAGGAGTACCACCAACACCACCAAAGTAGCTGAAATTTCAGCATAACCTGATAGTAAGCTCCCTACTCAACCTAATCTTTCAAAACAACCAAGCACAGCTTGTATGCATTGTTATTCTTGTGGTGAGGTCAGTCATTGTGCTAGCAAGTGTCAATTTAATAAAAATTGACCAGCTAACAAAGTTTTCTTGGTGGATAATGTGTCTGATGATGGTGAGGAGGAGCTACACAAAGAAGAGTCAAAAAATGATGAAGTTGTAGGCAAGCTTCTCAAGGTTAGAAAGATTTTCCTCACTTATAAAAATGACACTGAAGATAGGTGGTTGCACACTAATATTTTTCAATCAGCCTGCACCATTTCGGGGAAGGTAAATCATTTCATTATTGACTTTGGTTGCTATGAAAATGTGATTTCTGAAATAGTAGCAAGTAAACTAAAATTGGAGTTGAAGGTGCACCCGACACCATACAAAATGTCGTGGTTAAAGAATGGTAGGTAATTGTTTCCAACCAATGTCTTGTCAATCTTTCTATTTGCTCTATTTATTTTGACAAAATATGGTGCTATGTTTTATTTATGGATGCTAGTCATATTATTCTTGGTTGACTATGGCAATTTGATAGGAAGACTATCCATGATGGCTATCGTAGTATGTATTCTTTCAAAGTATGGTGGAAAGAAGATTACTCTAACGCCTAGTAAGGAACCTCTCAAGACTCCTTTTGTTAAGAATTTCTTATCTTTGACTTTGTTAATAATGAAAGATGTGAAGGGTGCCATGACGGGGGTTAGTATTGTATATAGCAAAACTGACGTGGTTGTATCTTCTAAGCCTCGTCAAGTGCAGAACTTCACTACCTCTCGGTCTTCCTCCTATAAGAGACATTCAACATCAAATTGATTTGATGCCCAAAACTTCACTACCTAATCTATCTCATTATCAAATGAGTCTAGCAGAACATGAAGAATTGCAATGACAACTTATAGAACTCTTGAATAAGGTTTCATAAGGAAGAGCCTCAGTGCATGTACTGTTCCAACCCTCTTGGAACCTCTACTTTATGCGATGGCTTCCTTTTTAGATGAAATCATCTATGTGTACCAAATTCTTCTCTTTGATAAAGGGTAATCAATGGAATTCACCATGATGGACACTTTGGGTGTGACAAGACTACGCACCTTGTTTTAGGCAAGTAGTTTTGGCCCCATCTAAAACGTGATGTATATCGGTATGTGATGAGGTGTCGACACTGTCAAATAAGAAAAGGGAAATCTACCAATGCTGGTATGTATTTGCCCTTGCTGATACCACAAGCTCCTTAGGAAGAAATCTCAATGGACTTTATCCTTGGACTACTGCATATGCTTAGAGGTATGGATTCAATCTTTGTGGTTGTTGATAGGTATCAAAGATGACATGTTTCATTCCTTGTCATAGAATTATGGATGCCTCAAGAACTATTGACTTATTTTTCAAAGAAGTCTATAGATTGCATGGCATTCCTAAGACTATTACTTCTAATCATGATGCGAAGTTCCTTAGTCACTTTTGGCAACAACTATGGAAGAATATTGGGACTAAGTTGCAATATTGTATTGCCTTCCACCCACAAACGGATGGACAAACTGAAGCTGTCAATAGGTCCATGTGCAATATATTGAGGACTTTGATTGATGATAACCCTAGCTCTTGGGAGACACGATTTTCACTTGGAGAATTTGCTTATAATTGTTTGGTGAACCGTACTAGTGGATATAATCCTTTTGTGATTGTATATGGGCATCAACCAAAGAATACTCTTGATCTTGCACCAATTTGTTTTGCTGAAAAATACATCGATAAGGTGGATGATATTGTTTCTTAAATGAGGATAGTCAATGAAAAGGTGCATTAAAGTTTAGAGAGGAAGGTTGAGTCTTATAAAAGGGATACT
Organism: Bruguiera hainesii; assembly: GCA_023213295.1. Taxonomy (NCBI): domain Eukaryota; kingdom Viridiplantae; phylum Streptophyta; class Magnoliopsida; order Malpighiales; family Rhizophoraceae; genus Bruguiera; species Bruguiera hainesii. The sequence continues at coordinate 42,246 of JAHOYR010006004.1, read as the reverse complement.
GACAAATAGTGACATGAAATTATCTTCGAACCAGGAGATTTTGTTTCGGCTTATTTACCACCAAAGCATCATACTGTTGGAAGCTACAACAAGCTTTGTGATCAAAAGCTTGGACAACTTGAAGTTCTTGAGAGCATCAATCCTAATGCGTATCAACTGAAGCTTCCTTCTCATATAAAGATACATGATGTATTCAATGTGTGTCATTTAACATCTTATGTGGGTGATTTTTCTAATAACAATGATTCAAATTCAGGGACAAATTCATGTAATAAAAAGGGGAATGATGCAGCCCACATCACTGCGTCTCTCACCAATGAGCCTTCATTGGTAAGTTCCACAACGTTTGCTCAGCCAAAAATATCACCTTGCATTCAAGCTCATCAGTGTTCTTGACAAGCCCATAACCAACAAGATTCTCATCATTGACTTTGCCATTTCCCAAACATTGAAAATATTCTGTTTTAATAATCTTTCTTTATTAGCTCATAGTTCTTAGGCTTGATTTAAAGTATGTGAAATATTCTGTTTTTATTTCGTCTTAGTTCCTAGGCTTGATTTGAGTCTTTTCATTATCTTCTGTTCCTCAAAGAGTTTATACGCACGAAAACTTAAAAGTGCTTTTTCTTCATCCTTGAAGAGTCAGAGCTTTTCAAAGTCTACATCCTTGAAGAGTTGTAGCCATCAATCTAGAAGAATTGATGCCCCCCCAACTTCATTGGAAGCCTAGAAGAGCAACCATTAAAGTCCCTTCTCATTTTCTTGTTCTAACCAGTTCTATTTCATTCACTTCTTTACCCAAATCGATAACTCTATAGTGCTTATCTGCAAAAAACTCAAAACATGAAAGTTGTAGATCCTCAAGTCCTTGTTCATTTGCAATTGGAATCACTTCATTCTAACTATCAATTGAGAGATACAGCCATTTTTCTGACGACATGCAGAACTGAAATTTTTGCTCAAATTTCTACAAGTCACTCTCATGATCCTTTTTTTTTTTATAATTTTTAACTTAATCATTGAGCCTTCGGCCACATCACAAAGTAACTTCATTTATAAATAATTGCCAATCTAGATCTATGACATTCGTTCTAGAAGCCTCTTTAGATCCTTGTATTGCAATTGTACTCCCATCCAAAGGTGGATCTACAGTGAAGTTAAATTGTGCCCCTAGCCCTCCATTTATTTCTATATACTTGCTTGCAAAAACTCAAAAGAAATGCTACTTAGGCTAGTGGTAAAAAGAATTTTACACCCCCTTAGGTCTAGGCTCATGGCCCAACTTTGGTATATATTTTTCGCCTCTCTAAAATTGTTCAGGATCTATCACCGCTCTGATCAGATATGTGTCAAAGATCTCTTTGCTATAAAGATAATAGATCTTGGATAGGATTTACATTCATTGAACATTACAAGTTTCCAAACTCAGATATCAATACATAGCAGTAAATGAATAAACCAATTATCTGAAGATAATAAAAGCTTCATTACTAAGTGTCTTTTATGTTGTTTGTTACTCAATTGTTAGCTATAAGATCACATAATAATAGGTCTCTTATTATTGCACTTATAAAAAAAATCTCTTTTCAGCTATAAAGACTAATATGGCCTACGCTAAACTTTCTTTCTTTCTGTTGATAAGTTAGTAACGGTGGTTTTATTAAAAGAAAATCAGCAATATACTATGGTACAAAGCACCCTTATAAGTGCATGATACATCAAAGCATCATATCTGAGCTACAAAATTAGAACATCTAGTAACTACATGCTTAGCAAAAGTATCATCAATAGAGTTTATTGCTCAATTAACATGTACAAAAATACAATCTTTAATCAAACATAAAAATCTTTTAATCATACAATATGTGTCCCCTAGTTTCCATAGTCTTGAGCCCTTGTTATTCATCCAAGATACAACACAGCTAGAGTTAGATTCCACCATTAGAACATAGTCTTTGAAAGCTCAATTTGATGATAGCATGACCCATATAAAACTTCTTTTGAATTTTTTTGAACTTATTAAATATATATAAAGGCTTCTTGTGTATGGTCTACATGGAAAAATTGACACCCTTATCCCCTAATTCATAGGTTATAACTATAGGTACAATTACTACAAAGGAACACCTTACATAAAACTTTTGCCATCCAAATCGTGCAATTAAGTTTAATAATTTCCATTTGTAAAATGTATGATTCAATAACAAAGATTTTTGTTCTAATCTCTACAATTCTTGCAACACACATTTTGTTCCCCAAGATATTGTTGTTAGATTATTTTGTAAAAAAGAATATTAAAAATCCATACTTTTCATTTATGCTATCATAAGTCCATGATAATAGCAAAACACAAAGATGAAATTTAATTTCTTTTTTGAATAAGTGAAGGAAATGCAATCAAACACAAAGTGGTTATTACTTTTTTTTTTCCTTTTTGCAAACAGCGAGAGTACTTTTATTCATAGTGTCCTTATAAGAATCAAGGATACCCAAAAATTCATAAAAAAAAATGAATGTCAATAAGCCAAAAAAATTGTACCAAATTAAAGTAGTTATTTGTTCCAAAGTGGAGAATGTATGTACTTGGTCAAAGTGCAATTGAATCTCCTTCAATACTTCCCTTTATTTTTACAAAATCTTAATAGAGATTAAATTAATCTTGTACTTGGCCATAGTACAAAATTCTTAATACCGAAGATAATTATCTAAATGGGATTGATGTGGTACATTGCTAGTCAGTTTAATTTGACACACAGTATAGAAGCATAAGGGAAGAGACAAAAATTGTGAACATTGTCAATTTTCAATGACATCAATGTAGGGAATAATCTTATTGATCTTCCTCTTATTGGTGTTTCATTTACTTGGTTAAAGGGCAATTTTATGTCAAAAATTGATCATTTTCTAACCTTGACAAATTTTAAGAACATTAGTTGGCTTTTGCTACTAGCATTGGAAATAATCACATATGATCATTGTCTTCTTTTTCTAGATTGTGGTAATATTAAAGGAGTTAGAAGGTCTTTCTACTCTCAAAATATATGGCTAAAATTAAATATATTTTTTCTTTTCTTATAGAAAGTTCTATAGTGGTGGGATTATCAAGCAAAAAGGTGGCAATAAACTTTTCTAGTGGCAAAGAAATTGAAAATCCTCAAAGCTAAGAGTAGAAGTTAGAATGTTAAAGTAATTTAAAACATCTTGGAGTCTATAGTAGTCAATTGGAAGAAAATTGAGTTAGAAAAGAAAAGGCATAACCCTATGTTATCAAGTGACAAATTCATAATAGTATTTGACCTTCTTTACAAAAGTGACACTTAACACCTCTTCATTTCTTTTTTTAAGCCTAAGGAGAATAAGTTGGCTCTTTCTTTTCATAAATTGGTTTACTTTCACTTTCCTTCCTTTCCAACTTTCTTGCCTATTAGATCAATAAAGTGACTCAATTTTTTTGTCTTGTTTTTTCTTGAATAAGCATGTTAACTAATTCATTAACTTTCCACTTATTCTTTATAATGTTGCAATTAATATAAAAGGGCCCATATTTAAAAGATAATGAATTTAAAATTAACTACACTAGAAAGGAGCCCTTCACTATTAGTCTTAGGGTCTTAAGTTGCTACAAAATTAGTCATCTCAATAATGTGCTCTTGTATAGTTCACATCCTAATAATCATTTTAATCATGAGTTCTATCATAAGAGTACTAGTCAATGACCTATCTACATAATACAACCATCTTTCCATAAATTGCAAATTATACTTTTGCACTTTCTATTTATGAAATAATTTCGTAATATTCTTGGCAATAATCACTTTTATAAACATAGTTTTACACTTTTAAATGACATGCATACATTATTGTTATAATTTATTTGTCATCAAAGTAGTCAAACTAGTATGTTTAACAACATGCACAAATAGTTATTTATCCATGATTTTAATCAAATACTTATGAATGAAAAATGATTAGATAAATTAATGTTGTTAAACATTATAACTTTAGGATTTACTCAAAGGTAAATTATTATTCTATTATTAATAATATAATTGAGGTATATTATATTTTTAATTAAATATATTTGTTTATATAAAAATATCAAATATATTTAGTTGAAAATATTTAATTTACCAATTAAAATTAATATATGGTATTACTCTTTGATAAGAACATTAAAGATGATGGATGAAAGATTTTAAAAGATGCAAGAGATCCATTGCACATTCTATAAGGCCTAATAACATGAGCTAGAGCCAAAAATATGAAAAAAGCACTAAATGGGCTGAATGAGGACATTTAGGCCAACCTAGCTACAAATGGTGCAAATTCAATCTTGCAAAAGAGTCAAGACCTTATTAATATGATTAGAGTACTTAATGGGCTAAGACTAAGTAATAACATTCACTCCTAAATAATAGTTTATCCTAAATAAGTGATTATATAAAAGTGAGTTTTTTTTGTGTAAGAATTAGTCCAAGATAGGAATTCTTCCAAAATAAGGATTTGCCCTAAATAAAATTTATGCCTCTTTAGGATTGCTATCTTACCTTATAAATAGGTAGCTCCTTGTAAGCTTTAAAACATTAGACAACTTTGAGGGAAATAAAATGTAAGTGTTTTCTCCTTCAGTTCTTTCAAGAGCTAATGAACTTATCGAGAGGTACCTATTCTTGTGACGTTTAACTCAACTTATCACTCCTAATTCCCTTCTTTCTGAAGTGTGGCATTCATATCCTTCTTAAATACACTAAGTTTGTGTTCCTTTGAATGTTGGGTCTAAAACTTGTGTTATTACAATCTGATTTAGCTTTCTTAGATACTTTTTGATTCCTTATGTGCGTTGGGTCCCTAAGCCACTTCTTTTGGGGTTTTTTGCATCAGTTGGTATCAGACCCTAGTTTTAAATCAAGTTGGATCAACTAATTCTTCAATTTGCTACCTTGTGATTTATTTATTTCTATTTAGTTTTCCTATTAAGCGCATTACCATTCAAATTCGCTAATCTTTCCATTTTCAACCCTTCTTACTTTGTTCTTTGTTTAAGATCATAACTATCAAAAAATGTGCTAATTTTAATTCTGATTGTTGTCTCTATGTATATTTACTATTGTTTTGTGTTGAGCAAAAAAAAGAAAAGAACAAAAAAGAAGAGGCATCAAATTTGAGTTATTGATAAAAGTTAAAAAGTTTGGTCATATTGGTCATAGTAATAATATAGTTTTCTTACTCAACTTTAATTCCACCATCTATTTTCTTGTTATGTTATCAAAGTTTGTCCTCTAAGTTTAACCTCTTATCCTAATTTTTGTGAGTTTAGTTCTTTTAATTTGTTTGCCCTAATATCTTTTTTCATTATTTTGACTCTTTGTTCTCTAATTTGTTCAATCCTATGACATTTATCTTATTCTGTCCAAAATCAATTCTCTTGATTTAGTTTGTTTAGTTCTCTAAAGATCTAAAAGGGTAAATATGAGTGGTAAAAGGTAAGAGTGCAAATTCATATTAAGAAAAGTCCATAAAAAGTTTAAACATAAGGGAGAGTAATACCTCTTCTTTTGAGTGAAACAAATAAAGGAGTGTTTTGTGAGGTATCTTAATCATTTTGTGCATAAGTAATACTATGACTCCCATAGACAAAGGTGCAACTTAGGAGGGAGTTTGTGATGTGTCCTTCGTGATCAAAGCTATGCAATAACAATTTAAGTACATGAATACCAAATACAATAGTAGAGTTGCAAAGGAGACTTGAGGAATATGAGACTCTTAAAGTAAGAAGGCAATTGAGATGTGCCTATAACCATGAAGATGATGAATTTGATGATCAAACTATTATGGTTAGAATTGCCAACAATAGAAAGAATCAGAGAGATTTTGGGAGGCAAGGCACCTATGACCATGATTTAGGCAATATTAAAATGACAATTCCTTCGTTCCAAGGTAAAAATGATCTTGATGGATATCTAGAATAGGAGAAGAAGGTTGAATTAGTTTTTAACTACCATAATTATTTTGAGGGGAAAAAGGTAAAACTTGCTGTCATTGAATTTACTGATTATGCTATTATTTGGTGGGATTACTTATTATGGAATGAGGAGTTGTGTCCTAAATCACTATTACAAGGAGTTGTACCAAATACTGCAAGGGCTTACTCAGGGCATTAAAAGTGTGGAGGACTACCATAAAGAGATGGAGATTGCCATGATTAGGGTGAATGTAGAAGATAATAAAAAGGCAACCATGGCTTAATTTTTGCAAGGGCTATATAGAAACATAGCCAATGTGGTTGAATTACAATACTATGTGGAATTAGAAGACATGGTACACATAATAATGAAAGTTGAAAGACAACTTAAATGAAAGGGTTCCATACAATTTGGGTAAAATTTGGGTTCTACCTCATCTTGGAAGCCGAATTAAAGTAAAAGGGATAAAAAAACTGATTACAAGTCTAAAATCGAGCTATCAAAGCACAAAAAATGTGGGTTTTAACAAGAAGGTAGCTAATTTTGACCCCCAACCAAGTAGAAATAGAAATGTTAAATGTTTTAAGTATTCAGATAGTGGTCATATTGTATCTCAATGTCCAAATAAGTGTGCAATGATCTTGAGAGGTAATGGTGATGTTGAAACTACAAGTGAATTAGATCATAATTCTGTGCCATCATTAGAGGGTGAAATTGATGGAGAGGAGTATCTAGGTAATGAAGTAGCTCTCATCACAAGGCAAGCATTGAATGTGCAAGTAAAGAAAGAAAATGAGGTGCAATGAGATAACATCTTGTAAATGAGGTGTCTTGTTAAAGATAAGGTATGTAATATGATTATTAAAAGTGGTAGTTGCACTAATGTTACTAGCACAACTATGGTTGAAAAGTTGAATTTACCTATTATGAATTATCCTAAGCCATATAAGCTTTAATGGTTGAATGAGAGTGGTGAAGTCAAGGTAAATAAGCAAGTGTGCATTAGGTCCCTAAGCCATGTCTTCTTGGGTTTCTCACATCACTTTTAATACTACATTATGAGATTTCCTAAAAGAGAACTGCAATATACTTTGATTGTTTTATTTGAATTATGACTAATGATGAGTATTTGTGCTTATGTAATTGGCATACTTCACTTACATGTTTCAATTGTTATTTTGTTCAAGGATTGAACTTTTTAAAATGATGTGAACAATTTAGTGTTTACTTAAGTGTTATGAATCTTTAGTTGTATTATTAGTGAATAAACTCACTATTATTTCAAATTTATGTAATGAGGAAGAGAATTTACATCATAAATGTAAGAACAAAATAAGAAGCTAAGTCTTATGTTTATAAAAGTGATTGTTGCCAAGAATATTAAGAAAACTATTTCACAAATAGAAAGTGTAAGAGTATAATTTGCAATTTTTGGAAAAATGGTTGTATTATGCAGATAAGTCACTCACTGGTACCCTTATGATAGAACTCATGATCATGATGTTTATTAAGTTGTGAACTATGCAAAAGTACATTATGAAGATGACTAATTTTGTAGCAAGACTTAAGACCCTAAGACTAATAATGAAAGACTCCTCTTTAGTGCAGTTAATTTTGAACTCATTATCTTTTAAATATGGGCCCTTTTAGATTAATTTCAACATTATAAATAATAAGTGGAAAGTTAATGAATTGGTTAACAAGCTTATTAAGGATGAAACAAGACAAAAAAAAATTGAGTCACTTCATTGATCTAATGGGAAAGAAAGCTGGAAAGGAAGGAAAGTGAAAGTAAACCAATTTAAGAAAAGAAAGAGCCTACTTATTCTCCTTAGGTTGAAAAAAGGAAATGAAAAGGTGCTAAGTGTCACTTTTGTTAAGAAGGTTAAATATTATTAGGAAAATTACCTGAAATGTAAAGTTTAGTTCAAAAAAGAAAGGTAAATTATATACCTAAGTATATTTTGAATCAAAATTAATTAATGTTCTTTATAATACTTGATGACTTAATTATAATGCTACTATTCATATATCCAATATGATGCAAGGGATTCCTTAAATCTATTTATTTCATTTTATATAAGAATATAGTCATTATGGGTTTACGTATTCTTACTAGTAGTTTATACAAACTAAAACTTAATAATATTTTTGTAGAATCCTTATGTGCATCGTAATATTGGAATTAAGTCTAATATGACTGTTTAACAGTGCTATCTTAGCCTATAAATAAGCACCTCCTTATAAGCTCTACAACATTAGATAACTTTAAAAGAAATAAAAAACAAGGGTTTTCTCCTTAGTGAACTAAAGAACTTATCAAGAAGTACCTCACTTATCACTCTTAATTCCATTTTTTTCCAGAGTATGACATTCATATCCTTCTTAAATACCTTAGGTTCACGTTCTATTGAATGTTGGGTCTAAGATTTCTTTCATTAAAGTCTAATTTAGCTTTCCTAGAGTTTTTTGATTCCTTATGTGTGTTAGGTTCCTAAGCCACGTCCTTTTGGGTTTTTTGCATCATTTATCCTAAATAAGTGATTGTTATAAAAGTGGAAGTTCTTTGTATAAAAATTTGTCCTAGATAGGAGTTTATCTTAAAGAAGGATAGGAATTTATGCCTCTTTAGGACTGCTATCTTAGCGTATAAATAGGCACCTCCTTGTAAACTATAAAAAATCAAACAATTTTGAGAGAAATAAAAAATAAGGGTTTTCTTCTTTGATTCTTTCAAGAATTAAAGAACTTATCAAGAAGTGCCTCTTCTTGTAGTGTTCAACTTGACTTATCACTTATAATTCCCTTCTTTTTTGGAGTGTGACATCAATATCCTTATTAAATAAAAGCAAGGGTTCATGTTCCTTTGAATGTTGGGTCTAGGGTTTGTGCTATTAAAGTTTGATTTAGCTTTCTTAGATATTCTTTGATTCCTTACATGTGTTAGATCCATAAGCCACATCTTTTTAGGGTTTTTTTTTGCATTAGTTGGTATCAGAGCCCAGCTCTAAATCAGGTTGGATCAATTAATTCTTCAATTTGTTGCCTTGTGATTTATCTATTTCTATTTAGTTTGTCTATTAAGCTCATTACTATTTAAATGCATTCATCTTTCCATTTACAATCCTTCTTAGTTTACTCGTTTGTTTGAGATTATAACCATCAAAACATGTTATTTTCAATTCCATTTGCTATCTATAAGTATTCTACTATTGTTTTGTGTTGAACAAAAGAAAAAAAAAAAGGAGCAATGAAAAAAAAAAAGGAACAACAAAAAGGCATCAAATTCAAGTTATTGATAAAAGTTAAACAATTTGTTCATATTGGCTACAATAATAATATAGTTTTGTTGCTCAACTCAAATTCTGCCATTTATTTTCTTATTATGTCATCCAAGTTTATCCTTAAAGTTTAACTCCATATCTTGTTTTATATTAGTATAAGTTCATTAAATTCATTTTCCTTGAAGTCCTTTTTCATTTTTTTTTAACTCCTTGTTCTCCAATTAGTTCAATTCTACCCTATTCACCTTATTATATATTCTAAAGCAATCCTTGTGATTTAGCTTGTTTAGTTCTTTAAAGAGCTAAAAGGGGAAATTTGAGTGGTAAAAGGCAAATGTGCACATTCATGTTAAGAAAATGCCATAAAAGTGTAAACACAAGGGAGTGTGACACCTTTTTTTTTTTTAAGTAAAACATATAAAGGAGTGTTCTGTAAGGTATCCTAATCATTTTGTGCAGAAATAATGCTATGATTTTTATAGACAAAGGTGTAGCTAAAAAGGGAGTTAGTGATGTGTCCTTCATGATCAAAGCTAAGCAACAACAATTTGAGTGTATGAATACCAAATTTGATGATATGAAAAAGAGGATAGAGGGACAAGCTAATACAATAGTAGAGTTAAAAAGGAGGCATGGGGACTAGAAGGTTCCTAATGCAAGAAGGCAATTGAGATGAGCCTATGACCATGAAAATGATGTAAAATATGACGAATTTGATAATCAAGCTATTATGGTTAAAACTGCCAACAATAAAAAGGATCAAAGAGACTTTGGGAGGTAAAGCACCTATGACTATGATTTGGACAGCACCAAAATAACTCTATTCCAAGGTAAGAATGATCTGGATGTGTACCTAGAATGGGAGAACAAAGTTGAATTGGTTTTTGACTACCATAACTATTATAAGGAAAAAAAGGTAAAGCTTATTATCCTTGAATTTATTGATTAAGTTATTATTTGGTGGGATTAACTTATTTTGACTAAGAGAAGGAATTTTGAGCGGCCAATTGATATATGGGAGGAGATCAGGGAGTTGTACCAAAGGCTGCAAAGGCTTACTCAAGGCACCAAAAGTGTGGAGGACTACCACATGGAGATGGAGATTGACATGATTAGGGCGAATGTAGAAGAAGATAAGTGATAACCATGACTTGATTTTTGCAAAGGCTAAATAAAGGCATAGCCAACATGGTTGAGTTGCAATACTATGTAGAATTAGAAGACATGGTGCACATGGCAATGAAAGTTGAAAGACAACTTAAACAAAAGGGTTCCACATGGTTTAGGTAGAATTTGGGTTCTACCTCATCTTGGAAGCCTAATTGGAGTAAAAGGGATGAAAAGTTCAATTACAAGTCCAAAGCCTAGTTATCCAAGAGCAAGAATGTGGGTTATAGTAAAGAGGCAAGTAATTCTAATCCCCAACCAAGTAGAAATAGAAATGTTAAATATTTTTAATATTTGGGAAGGGGTCATATTACATCTAAATGTCCAAATAAGCATGCAATGATCTTAAGAGGTAATAATGATGTTGAAACTACAAGTGAGATAGATGATGATTTTATGCCATCATCGGAGGGTGAAAGTGATAGAGAGGAGTATCTAGTTAATAGAGTAACTCTCGTTACAAGGTGAGCATTGAATGTGCTAGTGAAGGAAGAAAATGAGGTGAAACGAGATAACATCTTTCATATAAGGTGTCTCATCAAAATAAGGTATGTAGTGTGATTATTAATAATTGGAGTTGTACTAATGTAGCTAGCACAATTAAGGTTGAAACAATTATGGTTAAAAAGATGAATTTTCCAACTCTGAAGCATCCTACACCATATAAGCTTTAATGATTGAATAAGAGTGGTGAAGTTAGGGTAAGTAAGCAAGTGCTGATGTCATTTTTTATTGGAAGGTACCATGATGAAGTTTTATATGATATTATACCCATGCATTTGGGCCATGTTCTATTAGGAAGGCTATGATAGTTTGACAAGCAATTATGAATGATGACTTAAAGAATCGATATTCTTTTGTAATGAATGAAAAACCCATCACTCTCGTACCATTATCACCTCAACAAGCCTATAAGGATCTATTAAGGATTAAAAATAAGAGTGAATAGAAAAGAGAGATTAAAAAAAAGGGATAATCAAAACATAAAAGAAAGGAGAAAATGTGGGGATATAAAAGAGATAGAAGAAAAACAAATAGTTTCTACATAAAAGAAAGTGATATCAAAAAAGCATTTTATACCAAACAACTTATGATCATACTTTTGTACAAAAATGCTAATTTTAACACTAAGAAGTTTGACTCATCTTTATCTAGTGTTATTATTTCTTTTTTTTAGGAATTTGAAGACTTATTCCCTAACGATGTCCTAAATGGATTGCCACTTACGAGAGGAAATGAGCATCAAATTAATTTTATCCTTGGTGCATCCATCCCAAACTGGCCAGCATATAGGAGTAATCGCAAGGAGACAAAAGAACTTATTTTGAAAAGATATGTGAGGGAAAGCATGAGTCCTTGTGTAGCTCCTATCCTACTTGTACCCAAGAAAGATGAGACTTAGAGGATATGCATTGACTATTGATTGATCAACAAAATCACTGTAAAGTATTGTTACCCCATACCTAGGTTAGATGACATGTTGGATGAATTGTATGGTTTATGTGTCTTTTCTAAAATTGATTTGGAAAATGGATATCACCATATTAGGATGAGAGAGGGAGATGAATGGGAAACAATTTTCAAAACTAGGTATGGTTTGTATAAATTGCATGTTATGCCATTTAGTCTCACTAATGCACGAAGCACTTTTACGATATTAATGAATCATATTTTGCATCCATTCATTGGTAAATTTGTGGTTTTGTATTTTAATGATATTTTGGTCTATAACAAAAGCTTAAAAGAGCACATTGATCATTTACATTCTATTTTAATTGTTTGACATTCTGAGAAATTGTATTCTAACTTCAAGAAATGTTCCTTTTGTACTAATTATTAGATCACATTTCTTGGTCTACACCTAAGTTAGTTAGTAATGTGCATAGCTTTCATGGTCTAGCTAGTTGCTATAGATGCTTTGTTAGGGACTATATTAAGGATTTATATGTGGAAGATCTTGACTTTGCTAATGTGTTTAGAGCATATGAGAAGTCAACCTTTGAGAAGTTTTATAAGCATAAAGGTTTCTTATTAAGGGAAAATCGTTTATATGTACCTATGCGTTCTTTAAAGGAGTTGGTCATAAGAGAAGCTCATGAGGATGGTTTATTAGGTCATTTTTGACTTAGGAAAACTCTAAATGTCCTAACTAAACATTTCTTACCCATACCTAGCCATCCCTGAGTTGATTTATCTATGGATTTTGTACTATGTTTGCTATGATAAAAAAAGGGTAGGGATTTTGTATTTGTTGTTGTTGATAAATTTTCAAAGATGGCACACTTCATCCCATACCATAAAACTGATGATGCGTAGTACATTTGCATGACATGCCATGGAGCATTGTTTCAAACTAGGATACAAAATTCTTAAACTACTTCTAAAAGACTTTGTAGGGTAAGTTAGGTACTAAGTTATTGTTTTCAACTAGTTGTCATCTACAAACTGATTAAGGTGCTTAATTGAACTCTTTCTACTCTTTTGTGTGCTATTATTCAAATGAATTTGAAAATATGGGAAGATTCTTTACCGCATGTCAAGTTTGCATATAATAGGAGTGTTCATTTTGCTGTTAGTTACTCTCCCTTTGAAATTGTATATTGTTTTAATCCATTGATCCTTTAGATTTAATGCCTATACCTGTTGATGAGTATGCTAGCTTAAATGGTGAATTCAAGGCTGACATGGTGAAAACATTTGCATGAAAAGGTATGATAACATATTGAAAAACAAACTGAGCATTATGCATCTCATGTCAACAAAGGGTGAAAGAAAATGGTATTTAAACCTAATGTTTGGGTTTGGGTCCATATGCATAAGGAATGTTTCCCAACTTAAAGGCATTTAAAGTTATGGCCTAGAGGAGATGGTCCATTTCAAGTTGTGGCAAGAATTAATGACAATGCCTATAAGTTGGACCTTCCTAGTAAGTATAATATTAGTGCAACATTTAATATTTCTAATCTTTTCCCTTTTCATGTAGGTGATGATTCAAGGATGAATCCTTTTAAGGAGGGGAGGAATGATTAAAAGCTTAAAGATGATGCATGGAAGGCTTCAACGGATGCAAGAGGTCTACTACACATTCCAGAAAGGCCTAATAACACAAGTTTAAGTCAAAAAGATGAAAAAAGTACTAAATGGACTGACTGATGACATTCAAGCCAACCAAGTTATAAATGGTGCAAATTCAAACTTAAAAGAGAGTCAAGGCCTTATTAATATAATTGGAGTACTCAATGGGCCAAGACTAAGTAATAGTATTCACTCCTAAATAAGAATTTATCTTAAATAAGTAATTGTTATAAAATAGGGGTTTCTATGTAAGAATTTGTCCTATATAAGAATTTGTTTTAAATAAGTATTTGTCCTAAATAGGAATTTATAACTCTTTAGGATTGCTATCTTAGCCTATAAATAGGCACCTCTTTGTAAGGTTTAGAACATCAGACAACTTTAAAAGAAATAAAACTAAGGGTTTTCTCTTCCAGTTCTTTCAAGAACTAAAGAACTTATCAAGAAGTAACTTTACTTATGGCATTCAACTTGTCTTACCACTCCCAATTCCATTCTTTTCTAGAGTGAAGAATCCATATCCTTCTTAAATACTCTAGGTTCATGTTCCTTTGAATGTTGGGTCTTGCCTTTATGTTATTAAAGTTTGATTTAGCTTTCTTGGATATTCTTTGATTCCTTGTGTACTAATGTGGAAAACCCCAAAAAGACATGGCTTAGAGACCCAATGCACACAAGCAATCAAAAAACAACCAAGAAAGCTAAATTAGAGTTTAATAACACAAACCCTAAACCCAACATTCGAAGGAGCACGACCCTAAGGTATTTAAGAATAATATGGATGCCACACTCTAGAAAAAAGAGGAATTGGGAGTGATAAGTCGATTGAAATGCCATAAAAAGAAGTACCTCTTAATAAGTTCTTTAGTTCTCAAAAGAACCAAGGGAGAAAACCCTTACTTTTTATTTCATTCAAAATTGTCTGTTGTTCTAGAGTTTACAAAAGGTGCCTATTTATAGGCTAAGATAACAATCCTAAAGAGGTACAAATTCCTACTTAAGAAAAATCCTTATTTAGAAGGAATTCCTATCTAGGGACAAATTCTTACATAGACAATAAACTCATAATTAGAAGTGAATGCTATTACTTAGTCCTAACCCATTAGGTACTCTAATCATATTAATAAGGCCTGGACTCTCTTTCAAGCTTGAATTCACACCATTTGAAGTTTGGTTGACCTAAATGTCCTCAATCAGCCCATTTAGTGCCTCTTTCATCTTTTTGGCTCTAACTCGTGTTATTAGGCCTTCTATAATGTGCAATGGACCTTTTGCATCCTTTAAGGCCTTCCACCCATCATCTTTAAGGTTCTCATCATTCCCCCTTTCCTTGAAAGGATTTTTCCACAAATCATTACCTATATCAAAAGGCAAAAGATCAAAAATATTAAATGTTGCACTCATATTATACTCACTAGGAAGGTCCAACTTATACACATTATCATTAATTTATGCTATAACTTGAAATAGGTCATCTCCTTAAGGTTGTAGTTTTGAACGCCTCTAAGCTGGGAACCATTCTTCATGCATATGCATCCAAACCCAATCACTAGGTTCAAACACTACTTTCTTTTGTCCCTTATTGACATAGGATGCATATTACTTAGTTCATTTTTCAATATACTGTTGCACCTTCTCATGCAATTTTTTTACCATGTCAGCCTTGCGTTCACCATCTAAGTTAGCATACTCATCAACAGGTATAGGTACCAAATCCAAAGGAGTCATCAAATTAAAATCATAAACAATTTCAAATAGAGAGTAATTAATAGCAAAAACACTCTTTTTGTATACAAACTCAACATACGGTAAACAATCTTCCCATGCTTTGAAATTTGTTCGAATAATAGCACACAGAGAGTAGAAAGAGTTCAATTAACCATGTCAATCTACCCATCAGTTTATAGATGATAAGTAGTCAAAAATGATAGCTTAGTACCTAACTTACCGCATAAAGTCTTCCAAAAGTAACTTAAGAACTTTGTATCTTGGTCTGAAATGATGCTTCGTGGCATGCCATGCAAACGAATGAAGTGTGCCATCTTTGAAATTTTATCAATCAAATTGCTTACATCATTAATTTTATGGCATCGAATGAAGTGTGCAATTTTTTAAAATTTATCAATAATAACAAATATAAAATCCCTACCCTTTTTTGATCATGGCGACCCTAGTACAAATTCCATAGATAAATCAACCCATGGATGGCTAGGTATAGGTAAGAGGGTATACAAACCATAAGGTAAAACTCTAAATTTAGCCTATATGCATGTTATGCATTTCTCACATATCCTCTTAATATCTCATTTCATGCATGGCCAAAAAAAATGTTCATTTAGGAAATCTAGGGTTTTCTTAACTCTGAAATGACCCATTAGACCACCCTCATGAGCTTTTCTTACAACCAACTCCCTCAAGGAACTCATAGCTATGCATAAACGATTTTCCCTAAATAAGAAACCTTCTTGCCTATAAAATTTCTCAAAGGTAGACTTCTCACATGCTCCATACACATTAACAAAGTTAGGATCATTCATATATAAATTTTAATATATTCAAATCCTAATAAGTTTGCAATAAGTGTAGAGATAAGGGCATACCTGGGAGGTAATGCATCAGTTACCACATTTTTCTTACCTTGTTTGTATTTAAAGATGTAGGGAAAGGTCTTAATGAATTCAATCCACTTGGCATGTCTTTTGTTCAACTTTCCTTGTCCCTTTAAGTGCTTTAAGGATTCATGATCAGTATGGATGACAAACCCCTTGGGCCAAAGGTAATATTGTCATGTCTCCAAAGCTTGTACCAATGCATACATCTCTTTATCATAAGTAAGATAATTAAGGCTTGCTCCACTTAGCTTTTCACTGAAGTAAGCAATTAGGTGCCTTTCCTGCATCAAAATAGCTCCAATGCCAATACCTGAAGCATCACACTCAATCTCAAAATCTTTTGCAAAGTCAGGTAAAGCAAGTAAGGGTGCAAAACTTAATTTTTCCTTAATGCAATTAAAAGCCTTGTCTTGGTCACTACCCCACCTAAAACTTATGTTCTTTTTTATAAGCTCAATGAGTGGTCTAACAATGGTGTTAAAGTCCCTAACAAAGCATCTATAGAAAATAGCTACACCATGCAAACTACACACATCACTAATTAACTTAGGAGTATCCCAATCTTGGATAGCCCTAACTTTTCCTTGTTAACCTCAATGCCTTTAGTACTCATAACATAGCCAAGAAATGTGATCTGATTGGTACAAAAGAAACATTTGTTGAAGTTAGCATAAAATTTCTCAAAACGTAACAAAATTAAAATAAAACATAAATGATCAAGATGCTCTTTTAGGCTTTTACTATAGACCAAAATATCATCAAAATACATAACCACAAATTTACCAATGAATGGATGCAAAAATGATTCATTAATCGCATAAAAGTGCTTGGTGCATTAATGAGACCAAATGGCATAACAAGCCATTCATACAAACCATACTTAGATTTGAAAGTTGTTTTCCACTCATCTCTCTCTCTCATCCTAATCTGGTGTTATCAATTTTTCAAATCAATCTTAGAAAGACACACAAACCATGCAATTCATCCAACATGTGATCTAACCTTGGTATGGGGTGACGATACTCTACAGTGATTTTGTTGATCGCTCGACAATCAACACACATCCTCCAAGTCCTATCTTTTTTAGGTACAAGTAGGATAGAAACAGCACAAGGACTCATGCTTTCCCTCACATATCCTTTTGAAATAAGCTCCTCAACTTGCCTTTGAAACTCTTTTGTCTCCTCAGGATTACTCTTATATGTTGGTCGATTAGGGATAGATATACCAAGGATGAAATTAATGTGATGCTCAATTCCTCTCTTAGGTTGCAATCCACTTGGGACATCTTCAAAGAATACATCTTCAAACTGTTGCAATAAAGGAACGACAACTCTAGGCAAAGACGGTTTAAACTTGTTAGTGTTAAAATAAGCCTTTTTGTACAAAAGTATGATCATAGGTTGTTTGGCATAAAATGCTCTTATGTTATCACATTATTTTGCATTGAAACATTTTGTTTTCTTCTCATTCTCTTATGTCCTTACATTTTCTCCTCTCTTTTCTCTTTTGTCAATCTCTCTTTTCAGTTCACTCTCACTTTTAATCCTTAACTGATCCTCATAAACTTGTTAGGGTGATAATGGTACAAGAATGATATGTTTCTCATTCATTACAAAAGAATATCAATTTTTAAAGCCATCATGCATGACTCACATGTCAAATTGTTGTGGTCTTCCTAATAGAATATGGCCCACATGCATAGGTACAACATCACATAAAACTTCATCATGGTACCTTTTGATAGAAAATGACATAAGCACTTACTTATTTACCTTGACTTCACCACTCTTATTCAACCATTGAAGTTTATATAGCCTAAGATGCTTCATAATAGGTAAATCCAACTTTTAAACCATGGTTGTACTAGCTATATTAGTACAACTCCTACCATCAATAATCATACTACATACCTTATCTTTGATGAGATACCTTGTTTAAAAGATGTTGTCTCGTTGCATCTCATTTTCTTCCTTTACTTGCACATTTAATGCTTGCCTTGTGACAAGAGCTACTCCATTAATTGGATACTCCTCTCCATCACTTTCACCCTCTAATGATGGCACATAATCATGATCTGATTCACTTGCAATTTTAACATCACCGTTACCTCTAAAGATCATTGTAGACTTATTTGGACATTAAGATGCAATGTGACCCCTGCCTAAACACTTAAAACATTTAATATCTCTATTTCTACTTGGTTAGGGGTCAAAATTATCTGCCTCCTTGTTACAAGCCACATTCTTCTACTTAGAGAGCTTGGCTTTGGACTTGTAATTGGCCTTCTCATCCCTTTTACTCCAATTAGACTTCTAAGATTAGGTAAAACCTAAGTTTTTCCCAAACTATGTAGAACCCTTTTATTTAAGTTGCTTTTCCACTTTCATTACCAAGTGCACTATGTCTTCTAATTGCACATAATGTTGCAATTTAAGCACATTAGTTATGTCTCTATCTAGCCCTTGCAAAAATTGAGCCATGGTTTTCTCTCTATCTTCTTCTACATTCGCCCTAATCATGACAATCTCCATCTCCTTGTGGTAGTCCTCCACACTTTTGGTGCCCTAAGTGAGCTTTTATAGCCTTTGCTACAACTCCCTATAATAGTGATTAGGGATAAACCTCCTCCTCATGATAGCCTTCATCTCCTCTTATGTATCAATAAGCCACTCATGATTCCTTCTCCTAGTCAAAGCAAGTTGATCCCACCAAATAATACCATAATCAGTAAATTCAATAGCAGCAAATTTTACCTTTTTCTCCGCATAATAGTTGTGGCAGTTAAAAACCAATTCAACCTTCTTTTGCCATTCTAGGTACCCATCAGGATCATTCTTACCTTAGAATAGAAGAATTGTCATTTTCATACTACCCAAATCATGGTCATAGGTGCCTTGCCTCCCAAATTCTCTCTGTTGTTCCCATAACCTTGTATGGGTTGTAATTGTTGTCAACTAGGGTTAAGTGTGCAAAAAAGTAAAGCCACATGGAAGGGAAAGAAAGTAAAGCCACATTGAAGGGCAAGAAAGTAAAGCCACATGGAAGGGCAAGAAAGTAAAGCCACATTGAAGGGCAAGAAAGTAAATCTGCTGTGTAAGGGCAAGAACGTAAATCTGCCATGTAAACCCTATTAGGGTTTCATGGAAGAGAGTATATAAAGGCCTTGGAAGACAAAACTAGGGAAGAGGGCCAACACAATTGAAAAAAAACAGCAACTCTACAGCAACCGGCCAAAAGGAAGAGAGAGCAGAACGGCAAGAGATCAGAAACAACACCACCAGGAGAGCAAACCAGAAACGTCACCACCGAGAGAGAAAACCAGAACGTGCGACCTCCTGCAAGCAAACCAGAAACGCCTTCTGCAAGGAAACCAGAAACACGTCCTGCAAGCAAACCAGAAACGCACAACCAGCAAGAGGAGAAATAAGAAACAGACCACCAGGAGGAGAAGACAGCAAACCTAGTATTCATGAGACCACCCGGAAGAGAAGACAGCAGACTAGAAGCGTGAGGCAGGGCGAGAGACGTGAACCAGAAAAACCAGTAGCGTGAGGCAGGCCAAGAGACGTGAAACGGCAGACCAGAAGCGTGAGACCAGAACGTGCAACAGCGTGACTGATCAGAAGCGTGGGGCAGGCCGTGAGACGTGAAACGGCAAACTAGAAGCTTGAGTGCAAGCTGTGAAACCATGAGATGGTGAAAGCAGGAGCTGTGTGAGACAACCTAGAGAAGGAATTTGGTGAAGCATCAGAAAGAACTCAACGTATTTCTAGATTTCTTCAAGAAAGGTTAGAGAGTGTTGCGGTGAACTTCTAAGCAGCAGTGGAGCAGCCTTTCAATTTAACAGAGGCAAGACGAGCTAGATGAAGGGTAGACACAGTAAGTGACACTCTTTGTATTGTACTTGGTTAGTAATTGCAATAGTGAAAGGAGCAGAAGATTAAGACATTCATTGTAACTGGAATTCTCAAGTATAGTGGATAGTCTCGGTAAGGGAGAGTCCCTACCACCGTGGATGTACGTCACGTTGACGGAACCACGTAAATCTCGTGTGTCCTTAATTTGCTTTACGTTTTTTGTTTTGAATTGAGTTGTGAATGCAGCTAAAGTATCAGCCAACCCATAACCTAACGAAGACCTAAACAAGAACATCCGAATTGTCTATTAGGCAAGGTGTCTGAAAGGTGACTATTGTGATTAGTAGGTAGCAATAGATCTACCTTAGTCGAATCTGAGAAAGAGTTCGCTTTTAAGAAGAGATTGAAGTTGTTCACTTTCCTACGAATTGCGAATTGTGGTGATTCTGATTCACCCCCCTCTCAATATCACAAACTAGTAGATCCTAGGGTGAAGTTGGGAACTTCACTCTCTAATCCCTTCTATTATTAGTAATTCTAACCATAATAGTTTGATCATCAAATTCATCATCTTAATGGTCATCGACACATCTCAATTGCCTTCTTACTTTAGGAGCCTCATATTCCCCGTATCTCCTTTGCAACTATATTATTATATTAGCTTGCTTCTTTATCCTCTCCCTCATATCATCACATCTAGTATTCATATGCTCAAATTGTTATTGCATAACTTTGATCATGAAGGACACATCACTAGCTCCATCCTGAGTTACTCCTTTGTCTTTGGACATCATAATATTACTTCTACACAAAATAATTAGAATACCTCATAGAACACTCCCTCATATGTTTTCCTTAAAAGAAGGTGTCACACTCCCTCGTGTTTACACTCTTTATGGATTTTTCTTTATATGAACTTTCACTCTTGCCTTTTACCACTTGGATTTCTCCTTTGAGCTCTTAAAGAACTAAGCAAACTAAATCAAGAGGATTAGTTTTGAGCATAATAAGATAAATGTTGTAGAATTGAAGAAATTAGAGAATAAGGAGTCAAAAAAATGAAAAAAAGATAGTAACACAAATGAATTTAATGAACTAAACTCACAAAAATTAGAATATGGGGGTTAAACCTATACAACAAACTTGGATGACATAACAAGGAAATAGATGATAGAATTGGAGTTGAGCATGGAAACTATATTATTGTTGTAACCAATATGACTAAGCTGTTAACTTTTATAAATAACTTGAATTTGATGTCTTCTTTCTTTTGTTCATTTTCTTTTCTTTCTCTTTTTTTTTCGTTGATTTTTTTATTTCTTTTATTTTGCTCAACACAAAAAATAGTATAATACTTATACACAATAATTGGAATTAAAATTAGCACATTTTTTAATAGTTATAATCTCAAACAAACAAGCAAAAGAGAAGGATTGCAAACAAACATATTAGTGCATTTAAATAGTAATGCTCTTAATAGACAAACTAAATAGAAATAAATAAATCAAAAGGTAAAAATTTGAAGAATAAGTTGATTCAACCTAATTTAGAGTCTTGCTCTGATACCAACTGATGTGGAAAATCCCAAAAAGACGTGGCTTAGGGATCCAATGCACATAGAGAATCAAAGAACAATGAAGAAAGCTAAATCAGAGTTTAATAACACAAACCCTCGACCCAATATTCGAAAGAGGATAAACCTAGGGTATTTAAGAAGGATATGGATGCCACACTCCAGAAAAGAGAGGATATATGAGTGATAAGTCGATTGGAATGCCAAAAGAAGAAGTACCTCTTGATAAGTTCTTTAGTTCTTAAAAGAATTGAGGGAGAAAACCCTTGCTTTCTATTTCACTCAAAATTGTCTAGTATTCAAAGCTTACAAAAGGTGCCTATTTATAGGCTAAGATAGCAATCTTAAAGGGACACAAATTCCTACTTAAGAAAAATCCTTATTTAGGAGGAATTCCTATCTAGGGAAAAATTTTTACACAAACAATAAAATCCCAATTAGGAGTGAATGCTATTACTTAGTCCTAACCTATTAGGTACCCTAATCATATTAATAAGGCTTGCACTCTTTTTCAAGCTTGAATTCGAACCATTTGAAACTTGGCTGGCCTAAATGTCCTCAATTAGCCCATTTAATGCCCCTTTCATCTTTTTGGCTCTAACTCATGTTATTGGGCTTTTTAGAATGTGCAATGGACCTTTTATATCCTTTGAGGCCTTCCACCCATCATCTCTAAGGCCTTAAAGTTAGATTTAGCTTTACTAGATATTCTTGGTTCCTTATATATGTTTGGTCCTTCAGCCATATCATTTGGGGTTTTCCGCATCAAAATTTCAACTAATAAAAAGAAAAATCACACTTAAGATCATAAAACCACCAATAAAAACAAGACTAGGATTGCTAACCCTTAAAATAAAAGAGAAAAAAACATACAACCCTAATGAATAATTGAAGTAGTAATGAAAAGGTTTTCTCTTTTTCAACTAAACCCCCTCATTTTCCCTCCTTAATTTGACGGAGTAAAACCTAGCTCTTGTCCTATCTTTTAAGGAAACTAACTTGCTAGATCATAGTAAAAAGAAGAAAATACTTGATAGTGATGAAGACTAGTGTGATTCTATTATGCCCTGCAACCTTAATGAAATTTTGAAAGGGTTTATGTGCTTTTTTTAAGACAAGGTTCAAGCTTTACCCTCAACCCTCACGTTGTCACCCCAAACAATTTATGATGAGGACACTCTCCTGAATACGGATAAGGCATAATAGAGACACCAATGCACCCCAATCCTAAAAAAATTAAGAAAGGAACGTGACTTGACACACACACACACACATGCATTTATGTTCTACTTGTGCATTAAATATATTATGTAATTCTTGTTATTTAATAATTTAATAAAATTTGTTAATATAAGTCCAAGCAAATTTTATTCTTCAAAATATATATTATTGTGTTATTTACAAAAGGTATGTCCAAGACATGTTTGATTTTTTTTTTAATATTTTCACGGACACGTTTTGTCATGTCCATATCATATCTGACATATGTTTGTATTAAACATGTGTTCAACATAGCATAGGCTCTTCCATCCTATGTACACCTTAGACTAGGATTGATGACATGGGGTTAGATCCATTAACACAATGCTCCAAAAGACTCCTTATAGTCAATCATACGCAAGCGTTAGTTAGCATTCTCCTTTTGCCCTTCTCTCTCCTCTCTCTCTCTCTCTCTCTCTCTCTCTCTCTCTAGTTTAGGGATTTTGAGAGTTATCTCCACTATTTTTTGTGTACATACCTCTAAAAATTGGAAATTTAAACATCAGTAATTTGCAATGACCCACTGCAATTACATCAAGAGATGAGAAAAGGATACTTGTTCTATTGTTAGTAATCTTGTCTTTTAGGTTAGGTCCTGATTATGTTTAGCAAACTTCCTAATTTATTTTTAGGAATAAAAAATTTTAAACATCTATTTTATTATGTGTTTATTTTATAAACATCCAATTGATTCATAATGATAAGGATAGTAAATAGTTTTGTAAATGGCTGCTCTATCTAGTATTTGCTCCTATGATAATTATTACCATAGTTGTGCAATTGTCTTTCAAAAAGAAATGAACAATACAACCTAATTTTTATACTAATAAGGAATTGTTTTCATAAACATAAATAACAGTGTGTGTAAAGATAAAGACTTAAAAATTTTAAATCATCAACTGCCACAAAAATCATGAATATGATCATAATTGTTGCGCTTATTAATTATGACATCCCAATTGACCTTAATTGTAGTGTTTGTTAGAATTTTTCAATCAACAATGTTAAAATATTCCTATATAATATTCTTATTCTCGACTCAATCATAATGTGGCCTAATTAGTAAAAAATAATTCTATATGTTATTGCTCTATTAAAAACTATAACTTCAAATGTAATTTAAGCATGGATGGATATACGATTGTGATTATAGTAAAGGTTAAAAGAGGGAAATTGGTTATTAAGTTAAAGCAAACTCTCCAGATACATTAATGGTTTCAACTTTCATGAACTCAAGTATAGCATTTATGGTATTCTTTATATGAATATATTCAGTTTAAGATCTAAAAAATTAACATTTATGATAATAAATTTATTAAGAAATCTAATAAATGGTATCTAAGATTGTGTTTTCGAGCTAAACATTTTATGTGTATAAATAACAAAATATACACCTAATTTATGTTTTTTTTAATCTAAAATGATGAGGCATTATGATTAATTTTCCAAAACCGAAAATTAATTGTTTGGTTTGACAAAGGAATTGAAATTCCTTTATAAAGTGACTAGGAAGAAAAAAGGTCAAAAGCGACCAATGACAATCAAGGAATTAATGCATATTAAGGTCTATAAGGGTTGTTTCAGTAAGAAGGACTATTGTTTAGAGTATTGCATTGTCATAAGTCTTAACCATTTAGCTGAGGAGATTTTCTCTATATATGGTATATAATAATTCAAGAATATTTGATATTTACACCATATGTGAAGGATACCAGAAAAAAAAATGTCTATTGGACAACCATTACTTTTAATTGAATTATTAATATAAAGCCATGCAATAATTTTAATTTATAGTTTGACAAGTATTGTACAATTTGACTAGATTTATTGCCTTATATAACATGTTAAATAAGGTTTGTCAAGGAATTATTTCAATTCCTTATAAGGACATTAACATTAATACAATATAAGTGTGTATAAGTTATGTGCATTAGTGTTATTTATAGACCTTTACCTAATGAATTATGGAGCTGAATTTTATGATCTTTGTTGGTAATGAATAATGACTTGTTTTAATATGCATGTATTATTATTATTATTTGTTCGTTATCAAAATAATCAAATTGGTATATTTAACATTATACATATATTATGATTATAATTTTATTGTCTTTAATTACCTATTAAAGTTAATAGTATTATTTATGATAATATATTGTAAGATGTTTCAAATGAGAACTACAATATATTTTGATTATTTTATCTAACTTATAATTAATTATGAGTATTTACGGTAATAATGTTATTGTAATTTACTTGTATGTTTCAATTGTTTTGTTCAATGATTGAACTTTTCAAAATGATATGAACAAGTCAATGTTTACTTAAGTATTATAAATATTAACTTGTACTATTAATGAATAAATCTACTGCTATTATAGATTCAAGTAATGAGTAAGAAAAATTACATCAAGAAGTTTGGAAATGAAATAACATATTGAATTTTATATTTTTGAAAGTGATTGTTACTTATAACAATAAGAAAACTACTTCACAAACAAAGGTGTAAAAGAATATTTGCAATTTGTGAAAATATGGTTCTGTTTTAGATACAAGTCACAACTATAAAGTTTATTAGGTTGCAAACTATACAAGAGCATATTATTGAGATGACCAATTTTGCAATAATGTTTAAGATCTTAAAATTAATAATAGATGACTGTTTTATAAGTGCAGTTCATTTTAAACTTATTGTCTCTTGAGTATAGGTCATTTTAGATTCATTATAACACTATAAAGGAAAAGTGAAAAGTTAATGAATTGGCTAGTATGCTTGTGTTAAGAGAAAATGAGACAGAAAAAATAAGTCAGTCATTTGATCAATCTTATGGACAAGAAAGCTAGTAGAAGAATGAAAGTGAAAGTCAACAAATTAAGAAAAGGAAGAGTATGCTTATGTTTCATAAGTTGAATAGAAGGAACCAAAGGGTGATAATATTCATTTATGTAAAAAAAGTTGGACACTATCAAAAAGATTATGTGAAATGTAAGGTTTGATTTAAAAAGGAAAGGAAAATCAAATATTTTAATATGTTTCGAGTCAATTTTAATTGAAGTTTCTTATAATACTTAGTGGCTTGATTTTAGTACTACTAGTTATATAATCCATAATGATACAAACATTCATTATGATATAATTATTTCAGTTGATATAGGAATACAAATATTTTTCTAATATATTTTTATTAATGTTTTATGCCAATTGAAACATGATAAAGTTTAAAAGAATCCATATTTACTTGTGGCATAAACATGACAAAGCAAACCTTTTAGACATATTAATAATTTCGACTTTCATAAATTTAGATATATCATTTATAATATTATTTATAAGAATATATTTAATTTTAAAATTCAAAATATTAATATTTATTATGATAGATTTATTAAAAAATTAAACAGTATTGTCGTTCAGTTAACCCTATTCTTCTTCTTCTTCTTTCTTTAATGGAAGTGAACTTTGGTTTTTTGTTTTTTTTTTTTCAGTTTCGTAAGTGAAATGAGCTGCTTATTGTATGAGACATTCTAATAACCTTTTTTCTTTCCGATCTTTTCCATTTGGTGCAAGTTCATTTTATTTATTTATTTGATGTACCAAAAATAAGGTTGTGTTAGCAAATAAAATGATGAATTTAATTAAATTATATAAGTATAATTAGAATAAAAAAAAAATAGATGTATCTTTCTTTTGCTTTGAATTTCAATTTAATAATGAGTTTGTTAGTAACCATAGAGAATGTAAATGAAATTACTAGAGTTGGAAACATTGTCAAAAGATTAAGATAACAAGACATTTTATTTCTCCTTCAATTGAAATTAATTATTTGATAATGAATCAAATATCTTATTTAATAATCTTTATTTTTTTCCCTTTTGAGTGACATAATAATAACCACTTTTTGGCCATCAATTATTGCAATCACATATGCATTTTCCATTTAAGCATTGTGGGTTACATATTGGGATACATTCAGCATAACAATCACTAACTATATTGGGATACATTCAGCTCAAAAACTTCAATTTAATTTCTTAAGATTCCATTACTAGTTATGTTAGATTTCTTTAAACAGAGCATCATTATTTGGATCTTGAAATTGAACATCTTTATGTAAATAATATTATAAATAGCACACTTGAGTTCATAAAAGCTAAAGCTATTAATGTAACCCGAGACCTTGCCTTAACCTAGTAACTGATTTCTCTTTCTTGACCTTAGTCATAATCACAAAATTTAGATAGAGTTTTCCGTGTGTGTGTGTTAGGAAGGGACAGAACTGATTACATATACCCACAACATGCTAATTTAAATTAGGCATATTCATAAAAGCCCAAATCACGTTTGAAATTATAGTCCTTAAATTGTGTCATAATGCATAGATTATTTCCTTATTAATTAGGTCACATTATGATTAATTAGATTCAGTCCTTAATAGACTATATTATTTAGGAATATTCTAACATTCTCCCACTTTTTCCAATTAAACATATATGACATTACTCCTTATGCACATACAGTGATGACAAATAATCTATTATGATTCCATCACAATGCCACATATAATAAATGCAAGTTACGGCAGTTATGTTCTATTTATTTAAAACACTCTCTTCCATATAAGACAATAATAACAACTTATTACATAAGGTTCATAAGTTATATATATGAAATATAATTTCATAATAGTTCCCAATAATGGCTCATAGAGACTTTCCAGTTAATTTTAAAATAGTCATGTGCACAAAATTATAAAATAATAGGAAATACATAATGTATACTAAAAATACATTAGTGAGCTTCCAATGTCATTTCATCATACATCATCAATTATTATTAATACAACGAGGGAATATGTTCTCTATATAATATTGGTGTAAACATTCATATTGATATGTTATCATGAGATCAATTCTATTGTACTTAATAAACATTTTTTTGTTTCTAAACCTTCTCCTTAATGATAAAATATTTTAATTTTGTTTAACTTTGGTACCCTTAAGTACTTTTCATTCTTGGAGAAGAATATTGCTATAGAATTATCATAATAAATTTTTAGTAATAGGCTAAAGGTATTAATAGTCTTAAGTTTTGAAATAAAGTTTTGCAACCATAATGGACGAATAGTAACTTTAAATCATATCACAAAATCTACTTGCATAATGGTTGAAATAATAATCAACAATTTTTCTATTATTCTAGGATATTGTTCCTCTTCCTATTAAAAACAAATAACAAAAAGTGGACTTTATATTGCCAATGCATCTAGTAAAGTATAAATTTGAATATCCAATCACTTCTAAAAGGTTGCATTTTTTGTATATGAGCATATTATTCTTTGTAGGTACCATAATACTTTATTTGTGGTTTTTTTTGTGATCCTTTTAGGATTAAATTTATACCTACCTAACATTTTGACCAAAAACTAATATTCTAGTCTAGTTTAGGTTTGCAAATACATCAACTACTAATAATGTATACATATGGAATTCATTATATTTTCTTAGGCTCCACATCCTTTCTTGAACATTACATAAGACTAACCTCTGAGATCTTTTAGAATAGCTAATATCTTTTCTCTTTGAGATCTTTTTAATGCCACCTTTTGTGATTCATTTACATTTGTCAGTTGTGAGTTAGTTCTTTTGGGGAATTTCTCTTAATCTAAATATTGTTTACTTTTTTTAAATAACATTTGACATAGTTATAGACAAATGAAATGTTATGGTTAAAGGAATTTTTACCCTAATTTCTTTTATATCCACATTTTAATGTTTATTACAACCACTAAATTCACATTCTTAATGAATCTTACATTATCAGTTTCCACAATTGTTAAACTATGGTTTGGGCAATAAAATATATATCCTTTAGACTCTTTTAGATAAGCAATAAAGTAACCATTGATTGTCAAAGAGTTTAATTTCTTTTGATGCGGATTATGAATTTTGGCTTTTGTGGGGCAACACTAATCAAGTTGCTACCTCAAAGAGTGTATAATAAATACAACAAAATTGGTCTCATGATAGTAGACCAATACATAAGTTTACAACCAACATTATATAGATACTATATTTTCAAAATGAGCTCTAATTGTACTAATGATAATTAATGATGTATGATGTAATGGCACTTTGAACTTATTGACGTGTTTCTAATATACATTATGTATTTTGTGTTATTTTATAATTGTGTGAACATGAATATTTTAAAATTAACTAGAAAGTCTTTATAAGGC
The DNA here is from genome assembly GCA_023213295.1 of Bruguiera hainesii. Taxonomy (NCBI): domain Eukaryota; kingdom Viridiplantae; phylum Streptophyta; class Magnoliopsida; order Malpighiales; family Rhizophoraceae; genus Bruguiera; species Bruguiera hainesii. The sequence continues at coordinate 13,216 of JAHOYR010006004.1, read as the reverse complement.
ATTATTCTAAACCATTATGATATTACATTTCATAAATAACTAATAAACCTCGTGTGATAAGTTGCTAGTGTTGTAGTATATGGAAGCGAGTGTTTTGAATGAATAGGACATAATTGTCATAACTCACATTGAATAATTTATCATATGTGAGATTGTGATGGAATCGTAAGAGATTGTTGCCATCATTGTATGCAGATAACAATTAATGTAATAGAGTTTTTAATCAGATCCAGTGGAAAAATGTTAGAATATTCTCGAATAATAGAGCCTATTAAAGATTAAATATAAATAGTCATAATGTGAACCAATTAATAAGGAAATAATCTATACATTATTGCTCAATTTAAGGACTGTAATCTTGAACAAGATTTGGTATTAATGGATATGTCTAATTTAAACTATGAAGTTATTTGTATATATAATTGATCCTCTCTCGTCTTAACTCACACAAAAAACTCCATTTAAACTTTATGATTAGAGCAAAGGTTAGGAAAGAGAAATCAGTTACTAGATTAAGGTAAGCTCTCAAGTCATATTAATAGCTTTAACTTCTATGAACTCAAGTACATTATTTATAATAATATTTACATGAAAATTTTCAATTGCAAAATCCAAACTTGACATTTGATAATAATGCTTTTGTTTAAGAAATATAACATAACTAGTAATGGAATGTTGAGAAATTAAATTGAAATCCAAGGACATTAATTGCATACCAAACATTTAGGCTCCTTAAATTCCTAAGCTATCAATTTTCATGGTTTAGATTTCATACTTAAATTTGATTAATTACTAGGATTTAAAATATCATGATTGCTTATGTAGAACTTACCAACTATGTAAGGGGCTATTATCATTCCTCTACATAACTACAACAAACATTAATTCTACAACTACAGGCCCAACACCTAGAATTAATATGAATTGAGAATGTCTTCATCCAAGTTCGTTTTCATCTTCATGGTCTTGCTAATTGGATCTTGTTAGTCTCATTATTTCTCCCACTTTATGTCTGTCTTTCATTACTCTACGCATGTGAGTGCATATGTATGTGTGTGTCTATATATATATATATATATATAGATATATATGTCATATAAGTTGTAGCACAAATTCATAAATGAGAGATGAAACATATTGCAGATGTATTTTTGGATATTTGGTAGGTAACAACATTTCCTAAAAGAGAGATGATGATAGATTTGTAAAGTTACACAACTTCCAAAATATTTTACATTAGAATAAACTTAATGTTGTCTCCAATCCATGTATAATTATATTGTTGATATACACAAGAGGGACCAAGATGATTATAGTGTGATGAATTTGATTCTAAAAGAAAACTGGTTCTAGGTTTGCACATGGCAACTGAAGGAAGAGATCCAATTGTTTATACCCTGACATGCAAAACAACTGCTAACTATGATCCATAATTTTGTGCATGTTACTTCTACACTTGCGAGTGTTGACCACCATGGTGTTATTGCAACACCCATCCATCCACTATTGCTAAGGTAGTTGTTAAAGGCCTTGCATAAGCAAACAAAAAAATCAAAATAAATGACAATACAACATATGATGTCATAATCAAGCAAAGGACATGATTTTGAAATTGTGGCCTCAAGGTTGCTATTGAATGTATTTACCTACCCTTTGTCCTATTTCCACCTGACTTTATTAAAGAACTTAAGCTAAAACTTTAAAGGTGGTAGTAACTTTTATTGATTTTTTTAATTTTAAGCAATATTGAAGGAATTTATATATATAAGTTAAGCATGTTGACTAATTAGTTTTGACTTTGACTAAATAGCTAGAAGTTATAAAGTCTAAAATAAATTTCATATACATTAAACAAGCATGGACATTAATTAATTCATCAAAGTTATTAAAAATATAAGGTGTAATTGGATATTTAAGAGAAGGACTAACATTGATGCAAACATATAAACTCACAAAACTGGGCTAATTGCTAAAGGTTCCAAAGAAAAGAGATTGACTTTTGTGAATCCTTTTCACTTATAATCATGTTTCAATCCATTAGGATGTCTTTGGCCATTACTAAGTACTATGATTATGAAACAAATGGATACAAAAACAACATTCCCTAATAAGAATATGTTCAAGAATATATACATGACACATATTTTGATAAGAAGATTCCAGTAATGACCTCTTATGGTCTTCATCAATAAATAATTCCTAAAATGTTTTGTTCTATTTTACATTTATTAAAATAATGCCCTACTTTTTGCATTTATAATAGACAACTATTTTCTTTTTCTTTTTGTGTAGAATGGGCTTTTATTAAGAAATGGGTTTATAACCCTTCTTTATTTTCTTTAGAGGCTGATGCGGAAAACCCCAAAAAGACGTGGTTTAAGGACCAATGCACACAAGGAATCAAAGAATAACCAAAAAAGTTAAATCAAACTTTAATAACTCAAACCCTAAACCTAACATTCAAAGGAACATGAACCTAGGGTATTTAAGAAGGATATCGATGCCACACTTTATAAAAGAAAGGAATTGAGAGTGATAAGTCAATTATAATGTCATAAGAAGAAGTACCTCTTGATAAGTTCTTTAGTTCTCAAAAGAACCGAGGGAGAAAAACCCTTGCTTTCTATTTCACTTAAAATTGTTTGATCTTCCAGAGCTTACAAGAGGTGCTTATTTATAGGCTAAGATAACAATCCTAAAGAGGCATAAATTCCTACTTAAGAAAAATACTTATTTAGGAGGAATTCCTATCTAAGCACAAATTCTTACATAGATAATAAACTCCTAATTAGGAGTGAATGCTATTACTTAGTCTTGATCCAATAAACTCCATTTGAAACTTGATTGGCCTGAATGTCCTCAATTAGCCCATTTAGTGCCTATTTCACCTTTTTTGGCTCTAGCTTGTGTTATTGGGCATTTTGGAATGTGCAATAGACCTTTTGCATCCTTTAAAGTCTTCCACCCTTCATCTCTAAGGTTCTCATCATTCCCCCTCTCATTAAAAGGATTTGTCCTCGAATCATCACCTACATCAAAAGGAGAAAGATCAAAAACATTAAATGTTGCACTCACATTATACTCATTAGGAAGGTCCAACTTATAAGTATTGCCATTAATTCATGTTACAACTTGAAATGGACCATCTCTTATAGGTTGTAGCTTTGAATGCCTTTGAGCTAGAAACTGTGCCTTCCACATATGCACCCAAAGCCAATCACCAGGTTCAAATACCACATTCTTTCATTCCTTGTTAACATAGGATGCGTATTATTCAGTTCATTGTTCAATATGTTGCTGCATCTTAGAATCTAATTTTTTCACCATGTCAGCTTTATGTTCACCATCTAAGCTAGCATACCCATCAACAAGTGTAGGTACCAAATCCAAAGGAGTCAGTGGATTAAAACCATAATGAATTTCAAATAAAGAGTAACTAGTAATAGAATGAACACTCCTATTATATGCAAACTTAACATGTGGTAAACAATCTTCCCATGCTTTCAAATTCATTCAAATAATAGCATGCAAAAGAGTAGAAAGAGTTCAATTAACTACCTCAGTTTGCCCATCAATTTGTGGATGACAAGTAGTTGAAAACAATAACTTAGTACCTAACTTACCCCACAAAGTGTTCCAGATGTAGCTTAAGAATTTTGTATCCTAGTTTGAAATGATGCTCTCTGGCATGCCATGCAAACATACTACTTCTCTAAAGAATAAGTCAGTCATATTGCTTGCATCATCAGTTTTATGGGATCGAATTAAGTGTGTCATCTTTGAAAATCTATTAACAACAACAAATACAAAATCCCTACCCTTTTATGATTGTGGCAACCCTAGCACAAAGTCCATAAATAAATCAACTCAAGGATAGCTAGGTATGGGTAAGGGGGTAACAAGCCATGGGGTAAAACTTTAAATTTAGCTTATTTGCATGTCATGCATTTCTCACATAACCTCTCAACATCTCCTTTCATGCATGGCTAAAAGAAATGTTCATTTAGGACATCTAGGGTTTTCCTAACTTTGAAATGACCCATTAGACCATCCTTATAAGCTTCTCTTACAACCAACTCCCTCAAAGAACTCATAAGCATGCATAAACGATTTTCCCTAAATAAGAAACCCTCATACCTATAAAACTTCTCAAAGGCTAACTTCTCACGTGCTTCATGCACATTAGCATGCTCCAAAAACACTATTATGCTTAAAAATATCACAAAAATTGGCTATTTTTCAGTTTCTTCATTTTCCATATTTGCTCTTTTGCTTTTGCTTAATGTGTTAACTATCCTTTTAATTTCAAGATCAAATGACATAAGTTTTTTACCACTAGATCGTAACATACACTAGCAAAAACCTTGCAAAACAAATAAATTAAAAAGGACAATTAAATGCTAAAAAAAAGAGAGTAAATGAGAATATAAGATATTAAGGTTTTAAAGACATTAGGGCATTTGTTGACCACACCAATGTTATCCCAGAGTTCTTAATTAATTTGCTACCAAAAAGAGGATTTATTTATAAGACAACAAATTTTCCATGTCATTTAATACTCTTTCTCAAGTTATATTGAATTTAATTTTACTTGTTAATCTACTATATCTTTATATAGATTTTAATAGAAAAAAGAATATCAAGTTCTATAACAAAAAAAAAAAGGACTTTAGCTTAAGTAAATCCTTCTGAAATCCACATATTGCTATTGCATGAATCATGATTATACATCTTTGTATTTCATTTAATTCATGATATGTATTATTTAATTTAATACATGGAATTTACTATGTGTCTCAACCATGCATATCAAATCAATTTAAATGGTGATCAAGCCTTTAAAAGCATTAAGCATTGAAGTTCCCAACTTCACCCTAGGATCTACTAGTTTGTGATACTGAGAGGGGGGTGAATCAGTATCACCACAATTCGCAATTCGCAGGAAAGTGAACAACTTCAATCTCTTCTTAAAAGTGAACTCTTTCTTAGATTCGACTAAGGTAGATCTATTGCTACCTACTAATCACAATAGTCCCCAAAGTCACCTTTCAGACACCTTGCCTAATAGACAATTTGGATGTTCTTGTTTAGGTCTTCGTTAGGTTATGGGTTGGTTGATACTTTAACTGCGTTCACAACTCAATTCAAAACACAGAACGTAAAGCAAATTAAGGACACACGAGATTTACGTGGTTCCGTCAACGTGACGTACATCCACGGTGGTAGGGACTCTCCCTTACTGAGACTATCCACTATACTTGAGAATTCCAGTTACAATGGATGTCTTAATCTTCTGCTCCTTTCACTATTGCAATTACTAAGCAAGTACAATACAAAGAGTGTCACTTACTGTATCTACCCTTCTTCTAGCTTGTCTTGCCTCTGTTGAATTGAAAGGCTGCTCCACTGTCGCTTAAAAGTTCACCGCAACACTCTCTAACCTCTCTTGAAGAAATCTGGAAATATGTTGAGTTCTTTCCGATGCTTCGCCGAATTCCTTCTCTAGGTTATTTCACACAACTCCTACTTTCACCGTCTCACGGTTTCACAGCTTGCACTCAAGCTTCTGGTCTGCCATTTCACGTCTCACGGCCTACCCCACGCTTCTGATCAGTCACGCCGTTGCATGTTCTGGTCTCACGCTTCTGGTCTGCTGTTTCACGTCTCTTAGCCTGCCTCACGCTACTGGTTTTTTTGGTCTACATCTCTCGGCCTGCCTCACGCTTCTAGTCTGCTGTCTTCTCTTCCGGGTGGTCTCACGGATACCAGGTCTGCTGTCTTCTCTTCCGGGTGGTCTCACGGATACCAGGTCTGCTGTCTTCTCTTCCGGGTGCTCTGTTTCTTATTTCTCCTCTTGCTGGTTGTGTGTTTCTGGTTTGCTTGCAGGACGTGTTTTTGGTTTCCTTGCAGGAGGCGTTTTTGGTTTGCTTGCAGGATGTGTTTCTGGTTTGCTTGCAGGAGGCGTTTCTGGTTTGCTTACAGGAGGCGTTTCTGGTTTGCTTGCGGGAGGTTGCACGTTCTGGTTTGCTCTCCCGGTGGTGACGTTTCTTGTTTGCTCTCCCGGTGGTGACGTTTTTGGTTTGCTCTCTTGGTGGTGTTGTTTCTGATCTCTTGTTGTTCTGCTCTCTCTTCCTTTTGGCCGGTTGCTGTAGGGTTGCTGTTTATTCAATTGTGTTGGTCCTCTGCCCTAGTTTTGTCTTCCAAGGCCTTTATGTACTCTTTTCCATGAAACCTTAATAGGGCTTACATAGCAGATTTACATTCTTGCCCCTACACGACAGATTTACTTTCTTGCCCTTCAATGTGGCTTTACTTTCTTGCCCTTCCTTGTGGCTTTGCTTTCTTGCACACTTAACCCTAGTTGACAACAATTACAACCCATACAAGGCTGTGGGAACAACAAGCACAATAACGTATACTTGCTATGAAAGGAAAATTTTTGAATAGTATAAATGCAAAAACAAAAAAAAAAAACTACATAACTATAGTTAGTCTACATTGTAACTCTAGTTAAGAATATTAGTCCATCCTAAAAGCAATATGAACCTAACTAAACTTTCAAAACAAAAGGAGGTTTGGGAAAATAGAATGATGAAGTTGCTTTGGAATTGCTCACTTGGAGATGCTGTCATTACTCTTCTTTGGTCTTTTTATATTGCTCATTCTTTTTCTTTTCTTGTATGTTTTTCATTTTGCCACATTCTAATTCTTTTTTCTCCTTTTTGTGCCTCCTTGATAATGTAGTAAACCTTTTTGTTAACTAGGGTCTTACCATATCCAATCAACTTTTAAAATATTTTTAACTCATAAATTATAAATTAAATATCTCCCTTTTCAAATCAAATATGGTTTAGCATAAGCTAAAATGTTTTAACTTCATCTCTTTGCTTTCCTTGGCCACAAGAATTACTAAATTTGATTGTGTGTGGCAAAAGTTATGCCCAAAATATTAAACAACAGTCAATAAAAAATGGGATATAATCCTAATTAGATTTGGTTTCTTATTTGAAATATAATTCCCCTTCTTTAAATTCTTCAATAGAAGATTCTATATTTCTAGTTTTTAAACTATAATGATTATTTCTAATTCTTTGAATAATAGTTTTTAAACACTAGTCTTCTTTTGGCTCTTTGACTTTAGTATTATCTCAAGTTAGATGAAGTTATTGTTAAACTATTATTTTTTTCTTTTGGATCTACAATTTTATTAATAAGATCTAATATCATATTATCTTCTTTTATAAGGACTAATAAGTTGCTACTTTTACATAAAACTTGATAATAGTTCCATTATCTATTACAACTATTATTCAAATCATCCTTAGAGGTAGTCTCTTCTTTTCAAGAAGATATACTTTTAATTCTAATTCTTCAAACTTATTTTTTGACAAGAAATGTGTATCAATGACCTTTTAAAATCTTCATCTACAAATAATTCTTGAATTTTTTATTTTATTTTGCACTTATTTGAATAATGTCTTATTTTTTTATATTTATAATAGATAAATATTTTTTTCTTTTTTTTGTGGAATAAGCCTTTTTTCTTTTGACTTTTCCTTTGAACAAAAGAATTTCTTTTGAAGTATGGGTATATAACCCTTCCTTTTGAATCCTTTAGGATACTTCATGGGTGGATAACCCATTTACTCATAGAAATCTCCTAGAGCCTTTTTGCCTTAAGATTTTTCTTTTTGTAATTACCTATGCAATTTTATTTCATTACAAAGTTTAACTCTCTTAACTACAATCTTTATAGTTAATTTTCCATAAGTATAGATAAAGTAATCAATAACTCCAATATAATAGGATCTTAACTTATTATTTACTCTTTTAGCAAATATGGTAGGTAACCTAGATAAAAAATTGTTTTTCCAAAAAATACTTTGACTATCTTCCCTAGTAAATACTTTAGAGAAAAACACATTTTTTTTACCACCTAAAGTATCTCAAATTAATGAGTTACTCATATGTCTTATCAATTAAAAAAGTAATGATTTGTAATTGTATATATTAGTGTATTAACACTATCGGCTAGTTGCATCCCTTACTTTATTTTTACAATAGAAAATATTTAGGACTTGGCTTCTTTTGTAAATGAAAATTTCACTACTTTTTAAACTATCTACTAAATCCACTAATTATAAATCTTACATTTTAAGAGTTAGAATTACCCTTTGATTTTGTAGTAGTGACAACATCAACATATAATGGAGTAGAATGAGAATTTGATACTTAGACATCTCATCTAAATTTCATTCTATAATACTACTACCATCATATTATACATAATTATACTTAGATTGTTTCTTTAATAAGAGGTCGACTAGTGTTGGTCTAAAATAATATAATTTTGTAAAGACTTTATAAAGTCATCTTGTTGATATTCATGGATTCCTTCTCATAGGAAGGTGATGGATCTTTTTGTGTTGGATTATCTTCTGACAAACATTTCCTAAATTTTATCCACATAATCCTTAGCTTTTGAAGATTTATCTTTTTTAACCTATTCCTCTTTTCCTAGAACAAAGGCTTTTTTTTTTCTTTTTATTCAAGATTTTTTAACCTGTCAACTATTTCATTAACCAATTTTGCCTTTATAAGAATTTTACCAAACATATTATATTCTTCTTCTTCTAAAGGTATGAGTTTAAATATAACTCTTTTTTTTTAATTTATAATTTAACTAAAGGTCTTGGAACTTACTGAGATATATTTTTTTAATCTTTTCTTTAACTTTATTGACCTAATTACCTATAGATTGAAGATAAAGATTACTATAGTTTCCTTACTATATAACAACATTTGTTGATAGTATTGACTCGTAAGGTAAAACTATAATGTTACCTTCTTCTACTTTTACACTTAAGTTTAAAGTAAGAGGCCTGAACACTAATAACCCTTTTTCCCTTTTTGAGAGTATATTCTTGATATGCCTTTTCTAAGGCCATACACTCCTTTGGGGTAGAAATTTTTAAGAAAGAATTTTCTTAATTTATAGATCCTTTTCAAATAGGTGAAAATATCTAAAGCTCTTATTTCATTGGTGTACTTTTTATGGCGCATACACCATAACTCTTGTTCTTTTTCATTAAAGGTCATAAAAGACTATTTTTTTAAGTATTTTTAAGAGATTAAAATAACTTTCTTACCTTTTTTATCTACCTCATTAACAACTCTAAGAATATAGAGATTCCTACCCTCATTTTGATATCTTATATCAAATAAAGAAGGAGACCTAGGCCTAGAAGTCTAACTGGATATGTCTAGTTGTTCATTAATCATAAAAATAAAAGTTAAGGGAGGAAAGTCAACTATGTACTGAGTTTGACCGACTTGCTCTCTTATTCTTCTAATGCCTTCCAATTTAGTAATAGGTACAAAACTGGTAGAAAATCTAGGTTTAACCTTTTCTTTTACTTTTTTGAGGTCACACTTTTAGATGGAGCAAATCAAATTTTGGCATTTCCATCTTTGTATTCAAATATTTCTTCTCTTTCTTTGTTAACCTATTTAATAGGTTCAATTACTTTTTTTAGAGTCCATCTCTTAGGTAATTTAACTTGATCCTAAGCAATTTTTTTTTTTTTTTGGAACCAATGCATTGACTTTTAACCTATTAGTCAAAAACAATAATGTAGTTCCTTTGTCTACATATCTTGCTGGAATTTATTTAATTCTTTAGACAATAGTGTTTAAAACCTTATAATGTAGCCTATAAATAAGGATTAGTTCTCTAAAGTAGGCATCATATCAAATTTTTTAGTTTTAACATCCAAGCATAAGGCATGTATTAAATTAGGATCAAATAAAGATAAAGTAAAATTTGAAAAACATGAGAACCAAATAAATCATAAGATCTATCATGCCTTTAATCATGAATACAAATATTTGCTGAGTTATTTAAACTTAATCTAGTAACAGGCTTCAAGGCAACCTATACCATCCCAATGTGGAGAAATTTATACTTATGTTGGTATGAGCTAATAAGCTCTTAGGATAGCAAATAGAAACTATTATAACCCAAAGATAATGGTAGTGGTTCTTCTATTGTCTTAATAATATGATCATTTTTTTGTTAAGAAACTTCCTGCTTATCTTAGTTTAATGGAGTTAGTTTCATTGTGAACCCTTGGTTTTCCCTTTATAGCGCATATAGGCCTTGAGAATCTTGAACAATATCATTATTAAGGTGTTTTCAACTATTTTTAACCTAGTTTGCTTGTATGTCTATTTTTGGTTGAAGTAAAGAAACCATCATTTCTAATAGCCTCTCTTTTGAAACTGACTCCATTAAATTCTTTAATATTTCCTTGAGACTAGAAGGTGTGGGCTTTGGAGATGAAGCTTTAGGCCCATTAATACAAATAATTCCTTTACTTGTATAGACTTTATCATCAAAGAAGTCAAACTTTTACAATCAGTTGATATTAATCCATCTTGCCAAAATCAAAAGAAGTTGATAAACTTTGTAGTGATGTTTATAAGTAAGTTTTAAATAAATCCATCACATATCCTTTAATTCTAAACCACAGACTTTTTATGTGCTGTTAAGAATAATTATACTTAATTGAGATCTAATGAGATCACTCAATTTTATCTTAAAGATGATATATATCCTCATAATAGTATGAAAGATTTCCTATATTATCAACATATATTACATGAAACAAGTTTAGTGGTTATTAAATCCATAACACAAGGACTTGGATCTAGTTTATGGTTTTAGAGATTGGGCCCATAGGAAATTCAAGATAAAAAAAAATTTATATCTAGAAGATTGGCAAGGTGATCTCTTTAGTTACAAAGATCTAAAAGAATAATGGAAGGTTAAAACCTATAATTACTTCAATTATATCAAAATAGGTAAAGGAAATTTGGTTGGTTAATTTAAGTACATCTTTCAAATAACTTAAAAAGATTTCCAAACTAGTTTAAAACATGGTTTTTCAAATGGGAATTACATCATTTAACCCTACCTCAATAAGTAAGAACTATTTATGAACATTTTTGTGAGGTAAATGAAGAGGTTAAAGACCTATTATTAAAGTGTGTAGCTTGGAATCATGTCCCATAGATCATCAAGTGGGATTATACTTTTATGGCTAAGTAGGTCAAACTTTTAGATGTAGATATCAAGCACATAAAAATTCTATGTGCTTTCAAATTAAAGAATATGTGATGGATTTATCCAAAACTTACTCATAAGCATCACTGCAAAGTTACATAGAGTTCTTAGCCAATTTGCTATTAAGAAAAGGTTATATTTATTATGGAACAAAATTTCCATGATATTTAACACTCTTTCTCAAGTTATATTAAATCTAATTTTACTTATTAACCTACTATATTTTTATGTAGATTTAAATAGAAAAAGAGCATTAAGTTCTATAAAAAAAAAAAAAAGACTCTAGCTTAAGTGGATCCTTTTGAAATCCACCTATTGCTACTCCATTAATGATGATTGTACATCTCTATATTTCATTCAATTCATGGTATGTATTATTTAATTTAATACATGGAATTTACTTTAAGTCTCAACCAGACATATCAAATTAATTTAAATGATGATCAAGCCTTTAAAAACATTAAGCACAATAACACTTACTTGCTATGAAAGGAAAATTCTTAAATGGTATAAATGTAAAAACAAAAAAAAACTACATAACTATAGTTAGTCTATATTGTAACTCCAGCTAAGAAAATTGGTTCATAAAAAAAGCAATAGAAACCTAAATATACCTTGGCAATAAAAGGAGTTTGAGAAAATAGAATGATGAAATAGTTTTGGAATTACTTGCTTAAAGATCTTGTCACTACTCTTTTCTTGATCTCTTTATGTCGCTCTTTCTTTTTCTTTTCTTGGTGTTTTTTGTTTTGCTACATTTGAATTCCTTTTTCTTTTTTTTTTCTTCCTCCTTCATAGTATAGTCCCTTTTGTTAATTAAGGTCTTACTATGCCTAGTCAACTTCTAAAAATTTTATGCCTAGTCAACTTCTAAAAATTTTTTAACTCATAAATTATGGCTTAAATATCTCCCATATCAAATTAAATATGGTTTGACATAAGGTACAATGTTTTAACACTATCTCTTAGCTCTCTTTAGGCATAAGAATTACTAAATTTGGTTGTGTGTGGCAAAAGTTATACCCAAAATACCAAACAGTAATCAATTAGAAATGGGATATAATCCTAATTAGATTTGGTTTCCCATTTCAAATATAATTCCTCTTTAAGTATATCTTTAAATCTAAAAGGCACTCCTCTTAATGATTCTCTTTGTTTTTTTTCATATCTCTATCAATAATTCTCCACATTTATAACGCAAATTGACTTCAACTTCAATTAAATCTCCAATTTGAAAAGGACTCCTTTTATTGATTATCTTATTTTTTTCACACCTCTATCAATACTCTTTACATTTATGCCTAATTTGACTCCAAGTATTTATTTTGCACCTTTCCCATAAATGAAAGCAAAATAATGTAAAATCTAGGTATAACTAAACTTAAGTAGGAACATTAACTCCAATTTAAGACCAAAAGGTTATATGAAAATAAATATCTAATTAGACCTCAATAGTGACAAATCATAAACATTGAAAATAAGACTAATATTCATTCTTGTTAGCATATGAACTCAATATGCATTAGGTCTAAGTTTCTTAACAATGAATGAGGGACCAATGGCCTAGGTATATAATTTCTTGCATAAGTGTTTAGGAAAGCATTAAAGATAAATGCAAACCATGAAAAAATAACCTCTAGGCCATTATGAATGAGATAAGCCTTAGGATAAAATTCACAGTCCTCAAATTGATTGTTAGGCACAATTTTGTCAATTTCACCATGTAGATTTCCATCAAGGGAAACCTACTAAGTGGCCTTAGGGTGATTAAAAGCCTAGGTAAATCTATACAAAGGTTAAATGTGGTGCCTTGAAACATGTAGGTCAAAGAATGGCAGTTCTAAAGGAGGTGGCTCCTATGCAGTGATAGTGAATATAGGCAATGCTGCATATGGTGGCATCAATAGAGGCCTTACAAGAAATAGTGACAATAGTGGCAAAAAAAACAAATTCATAGACTTTTTGTGATATTTTAGAATGCAATTCAGGCTTTAATGCCAAATTTGATATAAGATAAATAAGAAAAATAAAGAAGTAATGGGAATATATCTAAAACTAAACTTTCAACTCAATATTCAATAGCAATTTGCA
>JAHOYR010006002.1:97384-122822 GCA_023213295.1 Bruguiera hainesii | reverse complement strand
TTTTTTTTCATTTTTAAAATTTTAATGTCATACAGGATAAATTATTTACTAATACTCAAGTAAATTAAAATTTTATAATTTTTTTGATTGTCACCATAATTACAATACAATTTGAAATGATTTATATAATATTAGTATACAAACATGTTAATTAAATAAACTTAAATACAATAAACTCTAATAAAAAGCTAACCCTCTCCCCTATAGAGTTATATGCTAGACCAATGTTAAAGCTTGGGTTGCTATTGATAATATTCATCTACTAAAACGTATTTTATACAATTTAGTCCATTACTTTTATTTTTGTTAATTTATGATATTCATATTTTAAGATTATTGTATCATTCAAAATGCAATAGTCTTAACATTAATTTAAACAATAAAAGCATTTTTCTTTTTAGTTTTTAGAATTTTAATATTATATAGGGATAAATGCTTTTTTAATACTCAAGCTAATTTAAATGTTGTAATTTTTTTTAATTCTTTCTATTAACACAATGTAATTTGAAATGATTTATATAATTTTGGTATACAAACATGTTAATTAAATAAACTCAAATACAATAAACTCTAATAAAAAGCTAACCCTCTCCCCTATAGAGTTATATGTTAGACCAACATTGAAGCTTGGGTTGCTATTAACAATATTCATCCATTAAAAAGTATTTTATACAATTCAGTCTGTTATTTTTATTTTTGTTAATTTATGATATTCATATTTTAAGTTTATTGCAGCATTCAAAATGCAATAGTCTTAACATTAATTTAAACAATAAAAACATTACAATTTTTTTTTTATTTTTAGACTTTTAATATCATATAGGGATAAATGCTTTTTTAATACTCAATCTAATTTAAATGTTGTAATTTTTTTAATTATCTCAATTACCATAATGTAATTTGAAATAATTTATATAATTTTGGCATACAAACATGTTAATTATGTAAAAGTAAAAGCAATGAATTATAATAAGAAGTTAGCTAACTCCCCTCTAGAGAAATATGCTAGACAAAACATTGAATCTTCGAGTTACTTTTTTTAATATTCATCCATTAAAAAGTATTTTATTTAATTGAGTCTATTACATTTACTTTAACTTATCTAACATATTCATATATTATGTTTATCTCATCATTCAAAATGCAATATTATTAACAATAATTTAAAAAATAAAAACATTACATCATTTTTATTTTTAGTATTTAGTGTTGTACGAGGATAAATGCTTTCTTAATACCCAAGTGAATTTAAATTTTGTAATTTTTTTAATTGTCACCATTACCTCAATGCAATTTAAAATAATATATATAATTTTAGTATACAAACATATTAATAAAATAAACTCAAATACAATAGACATTAATAAGAAGTTAGCACACTCTTTTATATATATGAACCAACATTAATGCTTGGAGTTGTTATTAATAATATTCATCCATTAAAGAGTATTTTATACATTTGAATCCATTACTTTTATTTTTGTTCTTTTAACAATTCATATATTAAATTTATCACATCATTAAAAATGCAATGTGATTGACATTAATTTAAAAAATATAAACATTACATTTTTTTAATTTTACAATTTGAATGTGATGCAAAGATAAATGTTTTTTTAATACCCAAGTGAATTTAAATTTTGTATCATTTTTTATTGTCACTATTACCACAATGCAATTTGAAATTATTTATATAATTTTAGTATACAAACATGTTAATTAAATAAACTCAAATACAATAAACTGTAATAAGAAGTTAGCCCACTACCCTATAGAGTTATATGTTGCACCTAACATTGAAACTTGGAGTTGTTATTAATAATATTCATCCACTAAATAGTATTTTATACAATTGAGTTCATTACTTTTATTTTTATTAAGTTTATCATAGCATTTAATATGCAATGTTATTGACATTTATTTTACAAAAAAAAAAGAAAAACATTACATTTTTTAATTTTTAAAATTTTAAAATTTTAAAGTCATACAAGAATAAATTCTTTGGTAATACTTAAGTGAATTTAAATTTTGTAATTTTTTTAATTGTCACCATTTCCACAATGCAATTTGAAATGATTTATATAATTTTATTATACAAACATGTTAAGTAAATAAACTTAATTACAATGAACTCTATAGAGAACTCTAAGAAGAAGTTAGCCCACTCCTCTATAGAGTTATATGTCAGACCCAACAATAAAGTTTAAGGTTGCTATTGATAGTATTTATCAATTAAAGAGTATTTTATACAATTGAGTTCATTTTTTTGTTGATTTATGATATTCATATTTTAAGTTTATCACATCATTCAAAATGCAATGATATTAATATGAATTTAAAGAATAAAAACATTGCATTTTTTTTTTAATTTTTTGAATCTTTAAGTTTGTATACAAACATGTTAGTTAAATAACTTAAATACATTGCACTCTAATAAAAAGTTAGCTCACTCCCCTATAAGGCTATAAGCTAAACCCAACATTGAATCTTGGGGTTATTATTTATAATATTCATCTACTCAAGAGTATTTTATACAATTAAGACCATTACTTGTATTTTTCTTCAATTAAAATATTCATATTTTAAGTTTTTCTTATCATTTAAAATGCAATGGTATTAACAATAATTTTTAAAAAATAAAAACATTGCATTTTTTAATTTTTAGAATTTTAAAGTATTTTCAAGATAAATGCACTATAAATACTTAAGTGAATTTCAATTTTATAATTTTTTTAATTACCTCTATTACCACAATACAATTTGACATGAATTTTATAATTTCAGTTTAAAAACATATTAATTAAATAAAAAAGTAAATGCAATTGACTCTAAATTTTGTAATTTTTTTAATTATCTCTATTATCACAATGTAATTTGAAATGATTTATATAATTTTAGTAAACAAACATATTAATTAAAAAAAAAAAAAGGCAAATGGGATGGGCTTTAATAAGAAGTTAGCTCACTCCCCACTAGAGTTATATACTTGACCTAGCATTGAACCTTGAAGTTGTTATTTATAATATTTATCCATTAAAATATATTTTATACAATTGAATCTATTACTTTTATTTTTGGTTAATTAACATATTTATATATTAAGTTTATCTCATTATTCAAAATTCAATGGTATTAACAATAATTTTAGAAAAATAAAAACATTGCATTGTTTTAATTTTTAGAATTATAAAGTCTTATTAGGATAAATCCACTATTAATACTCAAGAGAATTTAAATTTTGTAATTTTTTTTTAATTGTCTCCATTACTACAATACAATTTGACAAGATTTATATAATTTTAATTTACAAACACAATAATTAAAAAAAAAAAAGCAACCACAATGGACTCTAAATTTTGTAATATTTTTAATTGTATTCATTACTACAATGCAATTTGACATGATTTCAATAACTTTAATTTACAAATATGTTAATTAAAAAAAAAGAAAAAGAAAATACAACGAACTTTAAAGAGAAGTTACCCTACACCCCCTATAGTTATATGTTGGATCCAACATTAAAGTTTGGGGTTGTTGTTTATAATATTTATCTACTAAAATATTTTTATATAATTGAGTTCATTACTTTTATTTTTGTTCAATTAACATATTCATATATTAAGTTTATCCCATTAATCAAAATGCAATAATATTAATAATAATTTTAAAAAATAAAAACAATACATTTTTTAATTTTTAGAATTATAAATACTTATTAGGATAAATACACTATTAGTACTAAAGTGAATTTAAATTTTATAATTTTTTTAATTTTCTTCGTTACCATAATGTAATTTGACATGATTTTTATAATTTTAGTTTAAAAACAAATTAATTAAAAAAAAAGAAAATGTAACAAATTCTAATAAGAAATTACCCCACACTCCTCTAGAGTTATATATTAGATCTAACATTAAAACTTAAGTTTGCTATTTATAATATTGATCCACTAAAATATATTTATATAATCAAGTCCATTACTTTCATTTTTGTTCAATTAACATATTCATATATTAAGTTTATCTCATCATTCAAAATGCAATAGTTTTAACAATAATTTTTTAAAAAATAAAAACATTGCATTTTTTTAATTTTTAGAATTATAAAATCCTATTTGGATAAATGCACTATTAATACTCAAGAGAATTTAAATTTTGCAATTTTTTTAATTGTTTTCATTACCACAATGCAATTTGACATGAGTTCTATAATTCTAATTTTCAAACATAATAATTTTAAAACAACAAATGTAATGGACACTAAATTTAAAAAATTTTTTAATTGTCTCTAATATCACAATACAATTTCAAATAATTTATATAATTTTAGTTTACAAACATATTAATTAACAAAAAAGCAAATGCAATAAATTGTAATAAGAAGTTAGCCCACTCCCCCTTAAAGCTATATGCTCAACTCATCATTGAAACTTTGGGTTGTTATTTATCATATTACTCCACTAAAGAGTATTTAATACAATTGAGTCCATTACTATTATTTTTGTTCAATTATCATGTTCAAATATTAAATTTATCTCATCATTCAAAATGTAATGGTGTTAACAATAATTGAAAAAAGAAAAATATTGTATTTTTTAATTTTTAGAATTTTAAAGTATTTTCAAGATAAATTTTGCAATTTTTAAATTTTGCAATTTAAATTTTGGAATAATGCTTAATTGAATTTAAATTTTGCAATTTTTGAATTATCTTCAATACTACAATGCAAGTTGATATGATTTATATAATTATAGTATATAAACATATTAGTTAGAAAAAAAGGAAGCAAATGCAATGGACTCTAATAAGAAGTTAACCCAAACCCCCCTATAGCTATATGTTGAACTCAACATTGAATCTTGAGATTGCTATTTAT
Organism: Bruguiera hainesii; assembly: GCA_023213295.1. Classification (NCBI taxonomy): domain Eukaryota; kingdom Viridiplantae; phylum Streptophyta; class Magnoliopsida; order Malpighiales; family Rhizophoraceae; genus Bruguiera; species Bruguiera hainesii. The sequence continues at coordinate 117,947 of JAHOYR010006002.1, read as the reverse complement.
AATATTCATCCACTGAAAAGTATTTTATACAATAGAGTCCATTACTTTTATTTTTGTTCAATTAACATATTCATATTTTAAGTTTATCTTATCATTCATAATGCAATGGTATTAACAATAATTTTAAAAAAAATAAAAACATTGCATTTTTTTAATTTTTAGAATTATCAAGTCTTATTAGGAAAAATGCACAGCTAATATTCAAGTGAAATCAAATTTTGTAATTTTTATATATATCTCCATTACCACAATGCAATTTGACATGATTTCTATAACTTTAATTTGCAAGTATATTAATTTAAAAAAAAAACAAATGTAATGGACAATAATGAGAAGTTAGCCTATACCCACCCTAGAGTAATATGTTTGACCCAACATTCAAGATTAGGGTTGCTATTTCCAATATTCATTCACTAAAAAATATTTTATGCTTTTGAGTCCATCACTTTTATTTTTGTTCAATTAATATATATTGAGTTTATCTCATCATTCAAAATGTAGTGGTATCAAAAAAATATTTTAAAAAGATAAAACATTACATTTTTATTTTAGAATTATAAATGCTTACTAGGATAAATGAACTATTAATATTCAAGTGAATTTAAATTTTGTAACTTTTTTAGTTGTCTCTTTTACCATAATGTAATTTGACATGATTTCTATAATTTTAGTTAATAAACACATTCATTTAAAAAAAAAACAGCAAATGTAATTGACTCTAAATTTTATAATTTTTTTAATTGTTTCCATTACCACAATGCAATTTGACATGATTTAGTTTATAAACATATTAATTAAAAAAAGCAACTGCAATAGACTATAAATTTTGTAATTGCCTCCATTACCACAATCTAATTTGAAATTATTTATATAATTTTAGTATATAAACATATTAATTAAAAAACAAGCAAATATAATGGATTATAATAAAAAGTTACCTCATTCCCCTTTAGAGCTCTATGCTAGACCCAAAATTGAATCTTCGGATTGCTATTTATAATATTCATCCACTTAAAAGTATTTTATACAATTAAGTCCATTACTTTTATTTTTGTTATATTAACATATTCATATTTTAAGTTTGTCTCCTCATTCAAAATGCAATGACATTAATAATAATTTTTAAAAAGTAAAAACATTGTATTTATTTTAATATTTAGAATTATTAAGCCTTATTAGGATAAATGCACTGTTAATATTCAAGTGAATTTAAATTTTATAATTTTTTTAATTGTCTCCATTATTACAATCCAATTTGAAATTATTTATATAATTTTACTATACAAACATATTAATTAAAGAACAAGCAAATGCAATGGATTGTAATAAAATGTTACCCCATACCCCCTTTATAGTTATATGTTGGACCTAACATTGAATCTTAGAGTTATTATTTATAATATTCATCTACTAAAGTGTATTTTATACAATTGGGTCTGTTGTTCCCACAGCTTTGTATGAGTTATAATTGTTGTCAACTAGGGTTAAGTGTGCAAGAGAGTAAAGTCACATGGAAGGGCAGTAAAGTCACATGGAAGGGCAAGAAAGTAAATCCACTGCATAAGGGCAAGAACATAAATCTGTCATGTAAGCCCTATTAGGGTTTCATGGAAGAGAGTATATAAAGGCCTTGGAAGACAAAACTAGGGTAGAGGGTCAACACAATTGAATAAACAGCAACCCTACAACAACCGGCCAAAAGGAAGAGAGAGCAAAACGACAAGAGATTAGAAACGACACCACCGGGAGAGCAAACCAGAAACGTCACCATCGGGAAAGCAAACCAGAAACACATCCTGTAAGCAAACCAAAAATGCCTCCTACAAGCAAACTAGATACACATCCTACAAGCAAACCAGAAACGCCTCTTGCAAGCAAACCAAAAACACATCCTGCAAGCAAACCAGAAACACACAACCAGCAAGAGGAGAAATAAGAAACATACCACCTAGAAGAGAAGACAGCAGACCTAGTATCCGTGAGACCACTCAGAAGAGAAGACAGCAGACTAGAAGCGTGAGGCAGGCCAAGAGAAGTGAAGCAGTAGACCAGAAGTGTGAGATCAGAACGTGCAACGGCGTGACTAATCAGAAGTGTGGGGCAGGCCGCGAGACGTGAAACGGCAGACTAGATGCTTGAGTGCAAGCTATGAAACCGTGAGACGGTGAAAGCAGGAGTTGTGTGAAACAACCTAGAGAAGGAATTTAGCGAAGCATCGGAAAGAACTCAACGTATTTCCATATTTCTTCAAGAGGGGTTAGAGAGTGTTGCGGTGAACTTCTAAACGGCAGTGGAGCAGCTTTTCAATTCAACAAAGGCAAAACAAGATAGAAGAAGGGTAGACACAATAAGTGACACTCTTTGTATTGTACTTACTTAGTAATTGCAATAGTGAAAGGAGCAGAAGATTAAGACATCCATTATAACTAGAATTCTCAAGTATAGTGGATAGTCTTGGTAAGGGAGAGTCCCTACCACCGTGGATGTACGTCACATTGACGGAACCACGTAAATCTCGTGTGTCCTCAATTTGCTTTACATTTTGTATTTTGAATTGAGTTATGAACACAGCTAAAGTATCAGCCAACCCATAACCTAACGAATACCTAAACAAGAACATCCAAATTGTCTATTAGACAAGGTGTTTGAAAGGTGACTTTGGGGACTATTGTGATTAGTAGGTAGCAATAGATCTACCTTAGTTGAATCTGAGAAAGAGTTAACTTTTAATCTGAGAAAGAGTTAACTTTTAAGAAGAGATTGAAGTTGTTCACTTTCCTGCGAATTGCGAATTGTGGTGATACTGATTCACCCCCTTCTCAATATCACAAACTAGTAAATCCTAGGGTGAAGTTGGGAACTTCAGGGTCCATTACTTTTATTTTTGTTTAATTAATATATTCATTTTTTAAGTTTATCTCATCATTCACAATGCAATGATATTAACAAAAATTTTTAAAAAAATAAAAACATTGCATTTATTTTAATTTTATGAATTATTAAGTCTTATAAAGATAAAAACATTGTTAATAGTTAAGTGAATTTAAATTTTGTAATTTTTTTAATTGTCTCCAATACCACAATGAAATTTCACATGATTTCTATAATTTTATATTACAAACATATTAATTAGAAAAAATCAAATGCAATGAACTATAAATTTGGTAATTTTTTTAATTATCTCCATTACGACAATACAATTTGAAATGATTTATATAATTTTAGTATATGAACAAATAAATTAAAGAACAAGCAAATTCAATGAATTGTAATAAAAAGTTACCACATTCCCCCCTAAAGCTCTATGTTGGACCCAACATTGAATCTTGGGGTTGCTATTTATAATATTTATCCACTCGAATATTTTATATAATTAAGTCCATTACTTTTATTTTTCTTCAATTAACATGTTCATATTTTAAGTTTATCTCATCATTCAAAAGACAAAGGTATTAACAATAATTTTTAAAAAAATAAAATCATTGCATTTTTTTAAATTTTTAGAATTATAAAATCTTATTAAGATAAATGCATTGTTAATACTCAAGTGAATTTAAATTTTGTAATTTTTTTTTAATTGTCTCCATTACTACAATGTAATTTGAAATGATTTATACAATTTAGTATACAAACAAATTAATTAAAAAACCAAGCAAATTCAATAGACTATAGTAAAAAGTTACGCCATTTCTTCCTAAAGCTCTATGTTGGACCCAACATTGAATTTTGAAATTGCTATTTATAATATTTATCTACTCAAGAATATTTTATACAATTGAGTCCATTACTTTTATTTTTCTTCAATTAACATGTTCATATTTTAAGTTCATCTCATCATTAAAATGAAATGGTTTTAACAATAATTTAAAAAACAAATAAAATCATTGCATTTTTGTACTTTTAGAATTATAAAGTCTTATTAAGATAAATGCACTATTAACACTTAAGTGAAGTTAAATTTTATAATTTTTTTAATTATCTTCAATACCACAATGCAATTAGACATGATTTTTAGAATTTTAGTTTACAAACATATTAATTAGAAAAGACCAAATGCAATGGATTATAAATATTGTAATTTTTTTAAATTGTCTTCATTATCACAATGCAATTTGAAATAATTTATATAATTTTAGTATACAAACATATTAAATATAAAAAAAGCAAATGGAATGGACTCTAATAAGAAATTAGCCCACTCTCCACTAGAGTTATATGTTCAACTTAGCATTGAACTTTGAGGTTGTTATTTATAATATTTATCCACTAAAAATATTTTATAAAATTGAGTCCATTGCTTTTATTTTTGTTCAATTAACATATTCATATATTAAGTTTATCTCATCATTCAAAATGCAATGCTATTAACAATAACTTAAAAAATAAAAACATTTCATTTTTTTTAATTTTTAGAATTTTAAAGTATTTTCAAGATAAATGCACTATAAATACTTAAGTGAATTTCAATTTTGTAATTTTTTTAATTGCCTTCATTGCCACAATGCAATTTGACATGAATTTTATAATTTCATTTTACAAACATATTAATTAAAAAAAAAAAGCAAATGCAATTGACTTTAAATTTTGTAATTTTTTTTTAATTATCTTCATTACCATAATGCAATTTGAAATGATTTATATAATTTTAGTATACAAACATATTAAATAAAAAAAAAAAGCAAATGGGATAGACTTTAATAAGAAGTTAGCCCACTCTCCCTTAGAGTTATATGCTCAACTTAACATTGAACCTTAAAGTTGCTATTTATAATATTTATCCACTAAAAAATATTTTATAAAATTAAGTACATTACTTTTATTTTTGTTCAATTAACATATTCATATATTAAGTTTATCTCATCATTCAAAATGCAATGGTTTTGACAATAATTTAAAAATAAAATAAAATCATTGCATTTTTAAAATTTTTAGAATTATAAAATTTTATTAGGATAAATACACTATTAATACTCAAGTGAATTTAAATTTTGCATTTTTTTTAATTTTCTCTATTACCACAATGCAATTAGATATGATTTCTAAAATTTTAGTTTACAAACCTATTAATTAGAAAAAACCAAATGCAATGGACTATAAATTTTGTAATTTTTTTCATTGTCTTCATTACCACAATGCAATTTCAAATGATTTTTATAATTTTAGTACACAAATATATTAATTAAGAAAAAGCAAAAGCAATGAACTCTAAGAAGCTAGCCCACTCCCTTATAAAGTTATATGCTTGACCCATCATTAAACCTTTGTGATGTTATTTATCATATTCATCCACTAAAAATTATTTTATATAATTGAGTCTATTACTATTATTTTTGTTCAATTAACATATTCATATATTAAATTTATCTCATCATTCAAAATGTAATACTATTAACAATAACTGAAAAAATAAAACCATTTCATTTTTTTAATTTTTAGAATTTTAAAGTATTTTCAGGATAAATGCACTGTAAATACTCAAGTGAATGTCAATTTTGTAATTTTTTTAATGTCTTCCATTGCCATAATGCAATTTGACATGAATTCCATAATTTTAATTTACAAACATATTAATTAAGAAAAAACAAATGCAATTGACTCTAAATTTTGGTAATTTTTAAATTGTCTCCATTACCACAATGCAATTTGAAATAATTTATATAATTTAAATATGCATACATATTAATAAACAAAAAAAAAAGCAAATGAGATAGACTTTAATAAGAAACTAGCCCACTCCCCCAAGAGCTATATGCTTGACCTAGCATTGAATCTTGAAGTTAGCATTTATAATATTAATCCACTAAAAAATATTTTTTACAATTGTATCCATTACTTTTATTTTTGCTCAATTAACATATTCATATATTAAGTTTATCTTATCATTCAAAATGCAATGGTATTAAAAATTATTTTAAAAAAACAAAAGCATTGCCTTTTTTATATTTTTAGAATTATAAATGCTTACTAGGATAAATGCATTATTAATATTCAAGTGAATTTAAATTTTGTAATTCTCTTAATTTTCTCTTTTACCATATTTCAATTTGATATGATTTTTGTAATTTTAGTTTACAAACACATTAATTTAAGAAAAGCAAATGCAGTCGACTCTCAATTTTGTAATTTTTTTAATTGTCTCAATTACCACAATGCAATTTAAGATGATTTTTATAATTTTAGTTTACAAACATATTAATTAAAAAAAATGCAAATGCAATGGAGTATAAAATTTGTAATTTTTTTAATTGGCTTTGTCACTATAATGCAATTTAAAATGATTTATATAATTTTAGTATACAAGCACATTAATTAAAAAACAAGCAAATGCGATGAACTCTAATAAGAAGCTAGCTCACTCCCCTTTAGAGCTATATGTTGGATCCAGCATTGAAGTTTTGGGATGCAATTTATCATAATCATCCATTAAAAAGTATTTTATACAATTGAGTCTATTACTATTTTTTTTTTGTTTAATTAACATATTCATATATTAAATTTATCTCTTCATTCAAAATGCAATGGTATTAACAATATCTTAAAAAAATAAAAACATTGCATTTTTTTAATTTTAAGAATTTTAAAGTATTTTCAGGATTAATGCTCTATTAATGCTCGAGTGAATTTAAATTTTGTAATTTTTTAAATTATTTTCATTATCATAATGCAAGTTGACAAGATTTCTATAATTTTAGTGTACAAACATATGAATTAAAAAAAAAACAAAGAAAAGAAAATGCAATGGAATCAATACAAACACATTAATTAAAAAAAAAAAGCAAATATGATGGACTCTAATAAAAGGTTAGCCCACTCCCCCCCTAAAGCTATATTCTCGACCCAGTATTGAAGTTTTGATGCTATTTATCATATTCATCCACTAAAAAGTATTTTATACAATTAAGTCTATTGCTATTGTTTTTGTTCAATTAACATATTCATATTTTAAGTTTATCTCATCTTTCAAAATGCAATGATATTAAAAATAATTTTAAAAAAATAAAAACAGTGCATTTTTTACATTTTTATAATTATAAATGCTTACTAGAATAAATGCATTGTTAATGATTAAGTGAATTTTAATTATGTAATTTTTTTAATTACCTTTATTACCACAATGTAATTTGAATTAATTTATATAATTTTAGTGTACAAACATATTAATTAAAAAAAAAAGTAAATGTAATAGACTCTAATGAGAAGTTAACCTACACCCCCTGAGTTATAAATTAGATCCAACATTGAAGTTTGGGGTTGTTATTTATAATATTCATCCACTAAAAAATATTTTATACGATTAAAACCATCTCTTTTATTTTTGTTCAATTAACATATTCATATACTAAGTTTATCTCATTATTCAAAATGCAATGTTATTAACAATAATTTTAAAAATAATAAAAATAATGTGTTTTTTAATTTTTAGAATTATCAATGCTTACTAGGTTAAATGTACTATTAATAATCAAGTGAATTTAAATTTTATAATTTTTTTAATTATCTCCATTACCATAACTCAATTTGACATGATTTCTAAAATTTTACCTGACGAACATATTAATTAAAAAAGAAAAAAGAGCAAATGCAATAGATTTTAATAAAAAGTTAATTGAGACCCACCCTAAAGCTATATGTTAAACCTTGCATCGAAGCTTGGGATTGCTATTTCTAATATTCATCCACGAAATATATTTTATACAATTAAGTCCATCACTTTTATTTTTGGTCAATTAACATATTCATATTAAGTTTATCTCATCATTCAAAATGCAATGGTTGTAAAAATAATTTAAAAAAAGAAAAACATTGCATTTTTTTTAATTTTTAGAATTATAAATGATTAATAGGATAAATGCACTCTTAATCTTCATGTGAATTTAAATTTTGTAATTCTTTTAATTGTCACCATAATGCAATTTGACATGATTTCTATAATTTTAGTTTACAAACGTACTAATTAAAAAAAGCAAATGCTAAGGACTTTAATGAAAAGTTAACTGACACCCGCCTTAAAGCTATATGCTGGACCTAGTATTGAAATTTTGGGTTGCTATTTCTAATAGTCATCCCCTAAAAAATATTTTATACAACTAAGTCCCTCACTTTTATTTTTGTTCAATTAATATATTCATATATTAAGCTTATCTCACCATTCAAAATGCAATGGTAGTAAAAATAATTTTAAAAAAATAAAAACATTGCATTTTTTTATTTTTAGAATTATAAATGCTTAATAGGATAAATGCACTATAAATAATCATGTGAATTTGAATTTTGTAATTTCTTGAATTTTCTTTTTTACCATAATGCAATTTGACATGATTTCTATAATTTTAGTTTATGCACATACTAATTAAAAAAAAGCAAATGTTATGAACTTTAATGAGAAGTTAACTGACACCCACCTTAGAGCTATATGTTGGACCTAGCATCGAAACTTGAGGTCGCTATTTCTAAAATTCATCCCCTAAAAAATATGTTATGCAATTAAGTCCCTCACTTTTATTTTTGCCTAATTAATATATTCATATATTAAGTTTATCTCATCATTCAAAATGCAATGGTAGTAAAAATAATTTTAAAAAATTAAAAACGTTGCATTTTTTTATTTTTAGAATTATAAATGCTTAATAGGATAAAAGAACTATTAATAATCATGTGAATTTAAATTTTTAAATTCTTTTAATTGTCTCCATTACCACAATGCAAATTGACATGATTTCTATAATTTTAGTTTATGAACTTATTAATTAAAAAAGGAAAATGTGATGGACTTTAATGAGAAGTTAATCAACACCCACCCTAAAGTTATATGATGGACCTAGCATCGAAACTTGGGGTTTCTAATTCTAAAATTCATCCCCTAAAAAATATTTTATGCTATTAAATCCCTCATTTTTATTTTTGCTTAATTAATATATTCATATATTAAGTTTATCTCATCATTCAAAATACAATGGTATTCAAAATAATTTTTAAAAAAGAAAAACATCACATTTTTTAATTTTTAGAATTATAAATGCTTAATAGGATAAATGCATTGTAAATAATCATGTGAATTTGAATTTTGTAATTTTTTTAATTGTCTTTTTTACCACAATGCAATTTAACTTGATTTCTATAATTTTAGTTTATGAACATATTAACTAAAAAAAGCAAATGTTATGGAATATAAATTTTGTAATTTTTGTTCAATTAACATATTAAAATGTTATGTTTCTCACACCAATCAAATGCCTTGACTTTAATAATAAAACAAAAAACTGTAACATTGCATTTTTTGAATTTTAAAATTTTAAGGTTTTCTAGGGATAAATGCATTGTCAATAATCAATTGAATTTAAATTTTGCATCTTTCTTTATTGTCTTTTATGGCATAATGCAATTTGAAATCATTTATTTAATTTTTGCTACAAGCATATTGCTTACGAAAAAGCAAATGCAATGGATTCTAAAAAAAATTTTCTATACTCCCTTCAGAGATATATGTTTGACACAATATTAAAACTTCAGATTGCTATTTATAATATTCATCTACTAAAGTGTATTTTATAAAATTGAGTCCATTACTTGTATGTTTGTTCAATTAACATATTCAAATATTATATTTTTCCCACCAATCAAATCCAACAACATTAACAATAAATTTAAAAATAAAAATATTGTATTTTTGCAATTTTTAGAATTTAAAATCTATTAGGGATAAATGCATTATAAATAATTTGTTGAATTTAAATTTTGCAATTTCTTTAATTTTCTCCTCTGCCTCAATGCAATTTGAAATGATTTATATAATTCTTATTTTCAAACAAATTACTTAAGAAAAAACAAAAGTAATGGTCTCTAATAAAAAGGTTCCACACTCCAATTTAGTGATATATGCTTGACACAACATTAAAACTTGGGACTGTTATTTATAATATTCATCGACTAAAGTGTATTTTATACAATTGATTCCATTACTTTTATTTTTGTTTAATTAACATATTTAAATGTTATGTTTTATACACCAATCAAATGTCATGACTTTAATGATAAAGCAATAAAACCAAAACATTGCATTTTTTGAATTTAAGAATTTTAAGGTTTTCTAGAGATAAATGCATTGTCAATAATCAGTTGAATTTAAATTTTGCAATTTTCTTAATTGTCTCTTCTGACACAATGCAATTTGAAATGATTTATATAATTTTTGCCTACAAACATATTGCTTAGGAAAAAGCAAATGCAATGAACTCTAATCAGAAATTTCTCCACTCCCATTTAGAGATATATGCTTGATACAATATTAAAGTTTCATATTACTAATTATAATATCCATCCACTAAAGTGTATTTTATACAATTGGGTTCATTATTCTTATTTTGGTTCAATTAACATATTCAAATATTATATTTTCCTCACCAATTAAATGCAACATCGTTAACAATATATTTAAAGATAAAAACATTGCATTTTTTCAATTTTTAGAATTTTAAAGGCTGCCAGGAATAAATGCATAGTCACTAATCAGTTGAATTTAAAATTTTCCAATTTTCTCAATTGTCTCCTTTCCCTCAATGCAAATGATTTATATAATTCTTCTCTTCAAACAAATTACTTAAAAGCAAAAGCAATGGACTTTAATTAGAAGGTTCCCTACTCCCATCTAGAGATCTATGTTTCACACAACATTGAAGATTGGGATTGTTATTTATAATATTCATCCACTAAAGTGAATTTTATATAATTAATTCCATTACTTGTATTTTTGTTCAATTAACATATTCAAATTTTATATTTTTCACAGCAATCAAATTCCATGACTTTAATAATAAAGCCAAAGACCAAAAATTGCATTTTTTGAATTTTAGAATTTTAAGGTTTTCTAGGGATAAATGCATTGTCAGTAATTAGTTGAATTTAAATTTTGCAATTTTCTTAATTGTCTCTTCTGACACAATGCAATTTGAAATGATTTATATAATTTTTGCCAACAAACATACTACTTAGGAAAAAGCAAATGCAATGGACTCTAATAAAAAGTTTCCCCACTCCTATCTAGAGATATATGCTTGATACTACATTAAAGCTTCAAATTGCTAATTATAATATCCATCCACTAAAGTGTATTTTATACAATTGGATTCATTATTCTTATTTTGGTTCAGTTAACATATTCAAATATTATAGTTTTCTCACCAATCAAATGCAACATCGTTAACAATAAATTTAAAGATAAAAACATTGCATTTTTTTAATTTTTAGAATGTTAAAGGCTGCTAGGACATAGTCATTAATAAGTTGAATTTAAATTTTCTAATTTTCTCAATTGTCTCCTTTCCCTTAATGCAAATAATTTATATAATTCTTCTCTTCAAACAAATTACTTAAAAGTAAAAGTAATGAAATCTAATAAGAAGGTTCCTCACTTCCATCTAGGGATATATGCTTCCCACAACATTGAAACTTGTGATTGTTATTTATAATATTCATCCACTAAAGTGTATTTTATACAATTAATGCTATTACTTGTATTTTTGTTCAATTAACATATTCAAATGTTATGTTTTTCACACCAATCAAATGTCATGACTTTAATAATAAAGCCAAAAACCAAAACATTGCATTTTTTGAATTTTAGAATTTTAAGGTTTTCTAAGGATAAATGCATTGCCAATAATCAGTTGAATTTAAATTTTTCAATTTTCTTAATTGTCTCTTGTGACACAATGCAATTTGAAATGATTTATATAATTTTTACCTACAAACATATTACTTAGGAAAAAACAAATGCAATGTACTCTAATACGAAGTTTCTCCACTCCCATCTAGAGATATATGCTTGATACAATATTAAAACTTTATATTGCTATTTATAATATGTATCCACTAAAGTGTATTTTATATAATTGAGTCCATTACTCTTATTTTTGTTTAATTAACATTTTCAAATTTTATGTTTTTCTACTAATCAAATGCAACTGCGTTAATAATAAATTTAAAAATAAAAACATTGCATTTTTTCAATTTTAAGAATTTTAAAGGCTGTTAGGGATAAATGCATATTCAATAATCAATTAAATTTAAATTTTACAATTTTCTTACTTGTCTCCTTTGCCTTAATGCAAATGATTTATATAATTCTTGTCTTTAAACAAATTACTTAAGAAAAAGAAAAAGTAATGGACTCCAATAAGAAGGATCCCTACTCCATCTAGAGATATATGCTTCACAAAGCATTGAAGCTTGCGATTGTTATTTATAATATTCATCCACTAAAGTATATTTTATACAATTGATGCTATTACTTGTATTTTTGTTTAATTAACATATTCGAATGTTATGTTTTTCACACCAATCAAATTTCATGACTTTAATATTAAAGCCAAAAACCAAAACATTACATTTTTTGAATTTTAGAATTTTAAGGTTTTCTAAGGATAAATGCATTGTCAATAATCAGTTAAATTTAAATTTTGTAATTTTCTTAATTGTCTCTTGTGACATAATGCAATTTGAAATGTTTTATTTAATTTTTGCCTACAAATATATTACTTAGGAAAAAGCAAATGCAATAGAATCTAATACGAAGTTTCCCCACTCCCATCTAGAGATATATGCTTGATACAACATTGAAACTTCATATTGCTAATTATAATATCCATCCACTAAAGTGTATTTTATACAATTGGGTTCATTATTCTTATTTTGGTCCATTACTCTTATTTTTGTTTAATTAACATATTCAAATATTATGCTTTTCTCACCAATCAAATGCAACTTCGTTAACAATAAATTTAAAAATAAAAACATTGCATTTTTTCAATTTTTAGAATTTTGAAGGCTGCTAGGGATAAATGCATAGTCATTAATTAGTTGAATTTAAATTTTTCAATTTTCTTAATTGTCTCCCTTGCTATAACGTAATTTGAAATGATTTATATAATTTTTGCCTACAAATATATTACTTAGGGAAAAGCAAACACAATGGACTCTAATAAGAACTCCCTTCTAGAGATATATACTTGACACAACATTGAAATTTTGGATTGTTATATATAATATTCATCTACTAAAGTGGATTTTATACAATTGAGTCCATTACTCGTATTTTTGTTCAATTAACATTTTCAAATTTTATATTTTTCTCACCTATCAAATGCAACTACGTTAACAATAAATTTAAAAATAAAAACATTGCATTTTTTCAATTTTTAGAATTTTAAAGGTTACTAGGGATAAATGCATAGTCACTAATCAGTTAAATTTAAATTTTGCAATTTTCTTAATTGTCTCCTTTGCCTCAATGCAATTTGAAAAGTTTTATATAATTCTTATCTTCAAACAAATTACTTAAGAAAAAGCAAAAACAATAGACTCTAATAACAAGATTCCCCACTCCATCTAGGTATATATATACTTGACACAATATTGAATCTTGGGATTATTATTTATAATATCCATCTACTAAAGTGTATCTTATACAATTAAGTCCATTACTTGTATTTTTGTTTAATTAACATATTCAAATGTTATGTTTTTTCACACCAAGCAAATGTCATGACTTTAATAATAAAGCAAAAAACCAAAACAATGCACTTTTTGAATTTTAGAATTTTAAGGTTTTCTAGGGATAAATGCATTGTCAATAATCAGTTGAATTTAAATTTTGCAATTTTCTTGATTGTCTCCTGTGCCACAATGCAATTTGAAAGTATTTATATAATTGTTGCCTACAAACATCTTACTTAGCAAAAAGCAAATGCAATGTACTCTAATAAGAAGTTTCCCCACTCCCTTCTAGAGATATATGCTTGACACAACATGAAAGTTTCGAATCACTACTTATAATATTCATTCACTAAAGTGTATTTTATACAATTGAGTTCATCACTTGTAGTTTTGTTCAATTAACATATTCAAATATTATATTTTTGTCACCAATCAAATGCAATAACATTAACAATAAATTTAAAAATCAAAATATTGCATTTTTGCAATTTTAAAATCTGTTAAGGATAAATGCATTGTCAATAATTTGTTGAATTGAAATTTTGCAATTTTCTTAATTGTCTCCTTTGTCTCAATGCAATTTGAAATGATTTATATAATTTTTGTTTTCAAATATATTACTCAAGAAAAAGCAAAAGCAATGAACCCTGAAAAGAAGTTTCCCCACTCAAATCTAGAGATATATGCTTAATACATCATTGAAACTTCAGATTGCTATTTATAATATTCATCCACTAAAGTGTATTTTATATAATTGACTCCATTACTCTTATTTTTTACCAATGAACAAATTCAAATATTATGTTTTTCCCACCAATCAAATGCAACTCCACTAACAAAAAATTTAAAAATAAAAACATTGCATTTTTTTAATTTTTAGAATTTTAAAGGCTGCTAGGGATAAATGCATAGTCAGTAATCAGTTGAATTTAAATTTTTCAATTTTCTTAATTGTCTCTTTTGCCTCAATGCAATTTGAAATGATTTATATAATTTTTGTTTTCAAACATATTACTTAAAAAAAAGTAAAAGCGATGAACTCTAAAAAGAAGTTTCCCCACTCAAAAGAAGTTTCCCCACTCAAATCTAGAGATATATTTGATATATCATTGAAACTTCAGATTTCTATTTATAATATTCATCCACTAAAGTGTATTTTATATAATTGAGTCCATTACTCTTATTTTTTATCAATGAACAAATTCAAATATTATACTTTTCCCACTAATCAAATGCAACTCTGTTAACAAAAAATTTAAAAATAAAAACATTACATTTTTTCAATTTTTAGAATTTTAAAGGCTGCAAGGGATAAATGCATAGTCACTAATCAGTTGAATTTAAATTTTACAATTTTCTTAATTGTTTATTTTACCTCAATGCAATTTGAAATGATTTATATAATTCTTGTCTTCAAACAAATTACTTAAGAAAAAGTAAAAGCAATGGACTCTAATAAGAAGGTTTCTCACTCCCATCTAGGATATATGTAACAACATTAATAATAAATTTTAAAAATTAAAATGTTGCATTTTTCCAATTTTTTGAATTTTAAAGTCTTGTAGGGATAAATGCATTGTCAGTAATCAGTTGAATTTAAATTTTGCAATCTTTTCAATCATCTCCTTAGCCACAATGCAATTTGAAATGATTTATATAATTTTTATCTACAAACTTATTACTTAAGGAAAAGCAAGTGCAATGAACTCAAATAAGAAATTTCCTCACTCCCCTCTGGAGATATATGCTCTCATCATTGAAGTTAGAGATTGTTATTCATAATATTCATCCACTAAAATATATTTTATACATTTGAGTTCATTACTTGTATTTTGTACAATTAACATATTCAAATATTATGTTTTTCTCACCAATCAAATGCAACGACATTAACAATAAATTTAAAAATCAAAACATTGGATTTTTTCAATTTTTAGAAGTTTGAATACTTCTAGGGATAAATGCATTGTCAATAATTAGTTGAATTTAAATTTTGTAATTTTTTTAATTGTCTCTTTTGCCACAATGCAATTTGAAATGACTTATATAATTTTTTTCTACTTACATATTACTTAAGAAAAAACAAATGCAATGAAATCTAATAAGAAGTTTCCCTACTGCTATGTAAAGATATATACTTGACACAACATTGAAATTTGGGATTGCAATTTATAATATTCATTTACTAAAGTGTATTTTATACAATTAAGTCCATTACTTTTATTTTTGTTCAATTTACATATTCAAATATTATGTTTTTCTCTTCAATAAAATTCAATGGCATTAGCAATAAATTTAAAAATCAAAACATTGCACTTTTTCAATTTTTAGAATTTTAAAGTCGTTTAGGGATAAATGAATAGTCAATAATTTGTTGAATTTATTTTTGTGATTTTCTTAATTATCACTTTTGCTACAATGCAATTTAAAATAATTTATATAATTTTTGTCTCCTAACATATTTCTTGGGGAAAAGCAAAAGTAATAGAGTCTAATAAGAAGTTTCCCCACTCTTATCTAGAGATATATGCTTAACACATCATTGAAGTTGGGGATTGTTGTTTATAACATTCATCAACTAAAGTGTATTTTATACAATTGAGTCCATTACTTGTATTTTAGTTTAATTAACATACTCAAATATTATGTTTTTCTCACTAATCAAATGCAACAACAATAACAATAAATTTTACAATCAAAACATTATAATTTTTCAATTTTTAAAATTTTAAAGTCTTTTAGGGACAAATAGATTATCAATAATTAGTTGAATTTAAATTTTGCAATTATCTTAATTGTGACCCTAGTCATAGTGCAATTTGAAATGATTTATAAAATATTTTTCTACAAACTTATTACTTAAGAAAAAGAAAATGCAATGTACTCTAATAAGAAGTTTCCCCATTGCCCTCTAGAGATTTATGCTTGACACAACATTGAAACTTAGGATTGGTATTTATAATATTCATCCACTAAAGTGTATTTTATATAATTGATTCCATTACTTGTATTTGTATTCAATTAACATATTGAAATATTATGTTTTTCTCACCAATCAATTGCCATGACATTAATAATAAAGTAAAAACCCAAAAGATTGCATTTTATGATTATTTAGAATTTTATGGCTTATAGGGATAAATACATTGTTAATTATTAATCAAATTTTAAATTTTGCAACTTTCTTAATTTTCTCTATTGTCATAATGCAACTTGAAATGACTTATATAATTTTTGTCTTCAATCATATTACTTAGGGAAAAGAAAAAGCAATGGACTTTAAGAAACAGTTTCCCCGCGCCCTTTTAGAGGTATACGCTCAACACATCATTGAAACTTGGAGTTGCTATTTATAATATTTATCTATTAAGTGTATTTTATACAATTCAGTCTAATAAGAAGTAACAGTTTCTCCACTCCCCTCTAGAGGTATACGCTCAACACATCATTGAAGCTCGGGATTGCAATTTATAATATTCATGTACTAAAGTGTATTTTATACAATTAAGTCCATTACTTGTATTTTTGTTCAATTAACATATCCAAATATTATGTTTTTCTCATCAATCAAATTCAACGACATTAGCAATAAATTTAAAAATCAAAACATTACACTTTTTCAATTTTTAGAATTTTAAAGTCATATATGGATAAATGCATAGTCAATAATTTGTTGAATTTATTTTTTGTGATTTTCTTAATTATCACTTTTGCTACAATGCAATTTGAAATGATTTATATAATTTTTGTCTTCAAACATATTTCTTAGGAAAAAGCAAAAGCAATGGAGTTTAATAAGAAGTTTCCCCACACCTCTCTAAAGATATATGCTTAACATATTGTTGAAGTTGGGGATTGCTATTTATAATATTCATCTACTAAAGTGAATTTTATACAATTGAGTCCATTACTTGATTTTTTTGTTCAATTAACATATCAAATATTATGTTTTTTTCACCAATTAATTTCAACATCATTAACAATAAATTTAAAAATCAAAACATTACATTTTTTTTTCAATTTTCAGAATTATAAAGTTTTCTATGGGTAAATGCATTGTCAATAATCAGTTAAATTTAAATTTTGTAATTTTCTTAATTGTCTCTTTTCTCATAATGCAATTTGAAATGATTTATATAATTTTTGTCTACAAACATATTACTTAAGAAAAAGCTTATGCAATGGAACTTGATATTGCTATTTATAATATTCAGCCACTAAATTGTATCAATTACTTGTATTTTGTTGATTTAACATATTCAAGTATTATCTTTTTCTCACCAATCAAATGCAACAACATTGAAATTAAATTTAAAAAACAAAACATTGCATTTTTTCAATTTTTAGAATTTTAAGGCCTTTTAGGGATAAATGCATTGTGAATAATGAGTTGAATATAAATTTTGCAATTTTCTTAATTGTCTCTTTTGCCACAAAGCAATTTGAAATAATTTATATAATTTTTGTCTCCAAACATATTACTTAGGAAAAAGTAAAAGCATTGGAGTCTAATAAGAAATTTCCTTACACTTGTTTAGAGATATATGCTTAATATATCGATGAAGTTAGAGATTGCTATTTATAATATTCATTCAATTAACATTTTCAAATATTTCATTTTTCTCACTCATCAAATGCAACAATGTTAATAATAAATTTAAAAATCAAAACATTGGATTTTTTTAATTTTTAAAATTTTCAAGTTTTCTAAGGATAAATGTATTGTCAACAATTAGTTGAGTTTAAATTTTGCAATTTTTTTAATTGTCTCCTTTGCCACAATGCAATTTCAAATGACTTATATCATTTTTGTCCACTAACATATTACTTAAGAAAAAGCAAATGCAACAGAATCTAGTAAGAAGTTTCCCCACTACCATGTATAGATATATGCTTGACACAACAATGAAACTTAGCATTGCTACTTATAATATTCATCCACTAAAGTGTATATTATACAATTAAGCTCATCACTTGTATATTTGTTCAATTAACATATTCAAATATTATGTTTTCCACACCAATCAAAAGCAATGACATTAACAATAACTTTTAACATCAAAACATTGCATTTTTTCAATTTTTGCAATTTTCAAGTCTTCTAGGGATACATGCATTATCGATAATTAGTTGAATTTAAATTTTGCAATTTTTTTAATTGTTTCCTTTGCCATAATGCAATTTTAAATGACTTATATAATTTTTGTCTACTAGCATATTACTTAAGAAAAAGTAAATGCAATGGAATATAGTAAGAAGTTTCCCTACTGCCATGTATAGATATATGCTTGATACAACATTGAAGCTTGGCATTGTTATTTATAATATTCATCCACTAAAGTGTATTTCATACAATTGAGTCCATTACTTGTATTTTTTTTTTCAATTAGCATATTCAAATATGATGTATTTCTTAGTAATCAAATGTCATGATATTAATAATAAATTTAAAAATCAAAATATTGGATTTTTGCACTTTTTAGAATTTTAAAGTCTTCTAGTGATAAATGCATTGTCAATAATTTGTTGAATTTAAATCTTGCAATTTTCACCATTGTCTCCTTTGCCTCAATGCAATTTGAAATGATTTCTGTAATTTTTCTCTTCAAACATATTAGTTAAGGAAAAACAAAAGCAAATAACTCGAATAAGAAGTTTCTCCACTCCCCTCTTGAGATATATGCTGGACTTAACATTGAATCTTGAAATTGGTATTTATAATATTTATCCACTAAAGTGTATTTTATACAATTAAGTCCATTACTTGTATTTTTGTTAATTTAACAAATTCAAATAAATGATGCACCCATAATTAAAGTTAGGGATTACTATTTATAATATTCATGAACTTAAATGTATTTTATACAATTGAGTCCATCACTTATATATTTTTTTAATTAACATATTCAAATATTATGTTTTTTCCCTAATCAAATTTAACAACATTAGAAATAAATTTGAAAATCAAAACCTTGCATTTTTTCAATTTTTAGAATTTTAAAGTCTTCTAGGCATAAATGCATTAGCAATACTCAGTTGAATTTAAATTTTGCCATTTTCTTAATTATTTCCTTTAGCATAATGCAATTTGAATTGATTTACATAATTTTTGTCATTCAACATATTTCTTAGGAAAATTCGAAAGCAATAGAGTCTAAAAAGAAATTTACCCATTCCTCTCTAGAGATATATGCTTGATACATTGTTGAAGTTGGGGATTGTTATTTATAATATTCATCTACTAAATTGTATTTTGTACGATTGAGTCTGTTCCTTTTATTTTTGTTTAATTAACATATTCAAATATTATGTTTTACATACCAATCTAATGTCATGACATTAACAATAAATTTAAAAATCAAAGTATTCCATTTTTTCATATTTTAGAATTTTAAAGTCTTCAAGGGATAAATGCATTATCAATAATTAGTTGAATTTTAATTTTGCAAATTTCTTAATTGTCTCTTCTGCCACAATGCTATTTGAAATGATTAATATAATTTTTGTCTTCACACATAGTACTTAAGAAAAAGCAAAACCAATATACTCTAATAAGAAGTTTCTCCACTCCCTTATAGAGATATATGCTTCACCCATCACTAAAGCTAGAGATTGCCATTTACAATATTTATCCACTAAAGTGTATATACAATTGAGTCCATTACTTGTATCTTTGTTCAATTAACATATTCAAATATTAAGTTTTTCTCACCAATTAAATGCAATGATATTCATAATAAATTTAAACATGAAAATGTTGCACTTTTCTAATTCTTAAAATTTTATAGGAATAAATGCATTTTCAATAATTAGTTGAAGTTAATTTTTGCAATTTTCTTAATTATCGCTTTTGCACCAATGCAATTTAAAATGATTTCTATAATTTTTTTCATCAAATATATTTCTTAGGAAAAAACGCAAACAATAGAGGCTAATAAGAAGTTTACCCACTCCACTCTAGAGATATATGCATGATACATCGTTGAAGTTAGGGATTGTTATTTATAATATTCATCTACTAAAGAGTATTTTGTACAATTGAGTCCATTCCTTGTATTTTTGTTTAAGTAAC
>JAHOYR010006002.1:9320-34874 GCA_023213295.1 Bruguiera hainesii | reverse complement strand
GAAACTCCAATTTTGATAAGCAAACCTAATTTAAGGCCCAAAGCTCTCATAGCACCCAAGGTTAAAGACAAAGAATGCAATGAAACCCAAAATCAAAAGAAGAAATTGAAGACCTTAAGGAACAAATATGATGTTTAACAAAAGTAAAACCTTGGCCCAATGTTCAAAGAAACAAGAACATAAGGTATAATCCTATGCCCACAATTCTATGCATCATGAACTAATGGTGAAAGTAAAGATATCAAAATTACAATCTAGAAAGAAGAGATTTGGTAGTAATGAGTTGAGTTGGAATGCAACAAAATGTAATAATAGGCAATGAAAAAGAAGAATGTTAGAAAAAAAAAATTCCAATTTTAATAAGCAAACCTCATTTAAAGCCCAAAGATCTCATAGCACCCAATGTTAAACACAAAGAATGCAATGAAACAAATAATTAATAAAAGGAATTGAAGACCCCAAGAAACATAAATGACATTTAACAAAAGTAAAACCCCAGCCCAATGCTTAAAGGAACAAGAACATAAGATCTAATCCTATACCCATAATTCAATGCATCATGAACGAATGGAGAAAGAAATGATATTGACCTTACAATCTAGAAAGAAGAGATGGTAGCAATGAGCTGGGTTGGAATGCCACAAAATGTATTAAGAGGCAGCTAACAAGAAGAATGAGAAAAAAAAAAACTTCATTTTTGATAAGCAAACTTGATGTAAAGCCCAAAGCTCTCATAGAACCCAATGTTAAATAGAAAGAATGTTGTGAAACCCACAATCAAAAGAAGGAATTGAAGATCCCAAGAAACATGAATGATGTTAAATAAAAGTAAAACCTTGGACCAAAGCTCAAGGGAACAAGAATATAAGGTATAATCCTACACCTACAGTTCAAAGCACCATGAACCAAAGGTGAAAGGAAGGATATTGGCATTACAATCTAGAAAGAAGATATTTGGTAGAAATGAGGCGAGTTGGAAAGCAACAAAACATAATAAGAGGAAACAAAGAAGCAGAACTAGAGAAAAAACTCCAATTTTGAAAAGCAAACCTGATTTAAAGCCCAAAACTCTCTTAGCACCCCATGTTAAACACAAAGAATGAAATGAAACAAATGATTAATAAAAGGAATTGAAGACCCCAAGAAACATAAATGACATTTAGTAAAAGTAAAACCTTGGCCCAATGCTCAAAGGAACAAGAACATAAGGTATAATCCTATGCCTAAAGTTCAAAGCATCATGAACCAATGGTGAAAGGAAGGATATTGGAATTACAATTTAGAAAGAAGTGATTTGGTAATAATGAGCTGAGTTAGAATGCAACAAAACGTAATATAAGGCAGCTAAGAAGAAGAACGACAGAAAAAAAACTACAATTTTGATAAGAAAACTTAATTTAAAGCCCAAAGCTCTCATAGCACCCAATGTTAAACACAAAGAAGGCTACGAAAACTGACAATCAAAAGAAGGAAATGAAGACAACACGAAATATAAATGAGGTCTAATAAAGGTAAAACCTTTGCTTGATGCTCAAAGAAACAAGAACTTAAGGTATAATCTTATACCCTTAGTTCAAAGCATCATGAACCAACGGTGAAAGGAAGGATATTGACATTACAATAACCAAAGAAGAGATTTGGATGAAATGAGGCAAGTTGGAATGAAACAAAACGTAATAAGAGGCAAATAAGAAGAAGAACTAGAGAAAAAACTCCAATTTTGAGAAGCAAACGTGATTTAAAGGCCAAAGCGCTCATAGCACCCAATGTTAAACATAAAGAATGCAATAAAACAAAAGGTAATAAAAGGCAGCTAAGAAAAAGAATGAGAGAAAAAACTCCAATTTTGATAAACAAACCTGATTTAAAGCCCAAAGCTCTCATGACACCCAATGTTAAACACAAAGAATGCTATGAAAACCACAATCAAAAGAAGGTATTGAAGACTCCAAGAAACATAATTGATGTTTAACAAAAGTAAAACCTTGGCCCAAAGCTCAAAGGAACAAGAACATAAGGTTTAATCCTATGCCCACAGTTCAAAGCATCATGAACCAAAGGTGAAAGGAAGGATATTGGCATTAGAATCGAGAAAGAAATGATTTGGTAGTAATGAGGTGAGTTGCGATGCAACAAAACGTATTCAAAGGCAGTTAAGAAAAAAAACTAGAGAAAAAACTCCAAGTTTGATAAGCAAACCTCATTTAAAGCCCAAAACTCTCTAGCACCTGATGTTAAACACAAAGAATGCAATAAAACCCATAATCAAAAGAAGGAATTAAAAACCCCAAGAAACATAAATGATGTTTAACAAAAGTAAGACCTTAGCCCAATGCTGAAAGGAATAAGAACATAAGGTATAATCCTATCCCATAGTTCAAAGCATGATGAACCAATGGTGAAAGGAAGGATATTGGCATTACAATCTAAAAAGAAGAGATTTGGTAGTAATGCGCTGAGTTTGAATACAACAAAATGTAATAAGAGTCAACTAAGAAGAAGAACAAGAGAAGCAAACTTGATTTAAAGCCTAAAGCTCTAATAACACACAATGTTAAACATAAAGAATGCTATGAAACCCACAACCCAAAGAAGGAATTGAAGACACTAAGAGACATAAATGACATTTAACAAAAGTAAAACCTTGGCCCAATGGACAAAGGAACAAGAACTTAAGGTGTAATCCTATACCCATAGTTCAAGGCATCATGAACCAATGGTGAAAGGAAGGATATTGGCTTTACAATCTAGAAAGATGAGATTTGACAGTAATGAGCCGAGTTGGAATGCAACAAAACGTAATAAGAGGCAACTAAGAAGAAAAATTGGAGAAAAAACTCGAATTTTGATAAGCAATCCTGATTTAAAGCCCAAAGCTCTCATAGCACCTAATGTTAAACACAAACAATGCTATGAAACCCATAATCAAAAGAAGAAATTGAAGACCCCAAGAAACAAAAATGATGTCTAGCATAAGTGAAACCTTGGCCCAAAGCTCAGAAGAAGAAAAACTTAAGGAATAATCCTATACCTACAGTTTAAGGCATCATGAACCACTGGTGAAAGGAGGATATTGGCTTTACAATCTAGAAAGATGAGATTTAGTAGTAATGAGCTAAGTTGGAATGCAATAAAACGTAAAGAGAGGCAACTAAGAAGAAAAATTAGAGAAAAAACTCAAATTTTGATAAGCAATCCTGATTTAAAGCCCAAACATCTTATAACACCTAATGTTAAATAGAAACAATGTTGTGAAACCCATAATCAAAAGAAAAAATTGAAGACCCCTAGAAAAAAAATGATGTCTAGCAAAGTGAAACCTTGGCCTAAGGCTCAAAAGAAGAAGTTAAGGAATAATCTTATACCCACAGTTCAAGGCATCATGAATGATTGGTGAAAGGAAGAATATTGGCATTACAATCTAGAAAGATGAGATTTGGTAATAATGAGCCTAGTTAGAATGCAACAAAACCTAATAAGAGGCGGCTAAGAAGAATAACTAGAGAAAAAAACTCAAATTTTAAGAAGCAAACCTAATTTAAAGCCCAAAGCTCTCATAGCACCCAATGTAAAATACAAAGAATACAATGAAACCAACAATCAAAAGAAGGAATTGAAGACCTTAAGAAACATAATGAAAACCTTGGCCTAATGCTGAAAGGAACAAGAATCTAAGGTATAATCCTATAACCACAGTTCAAAGCGTCATCAACCAATGCTGAATGGAAGGATATTGGCATTATAATCTAGAAAGTTGAGATTTGGTAGTAATGAGCTGAGGTGGAACACAACAAAATGTAATAAGAGGCAGCTAAGTAAAATAACTAGAGAAAAAGCTCCAATTTTGACAAGCAAACCAGATTTAAAGCACAAAGCTCACATAGCACCCTATGTTAAACACAAAGAATGTTACGAAACCCACAATCAAAATAAGGAATTGAAGACCCCAAGAAACATAATTCAGATTTAACAAAACTTAAACCTTGGCCCAATTCTGAAAGGAACAAGATCTTAAAGTATAAAGGAATACCCACTGTTCAAAACATCATGAACCAAAAGTGAAAGGAAGGATATTGGCATTACAATCTTGAAAGACGTGATTTGGTAGTAATGAGCCAAGTAGGAAAACAACAAAATGTAATAAGAGGCAGCTAAGAAGAAAAGCTAGAAAAAATACTCTAATTTTGAGAAGCAAACTTGATTTAAAGCCCGAAGCACTAATGGCACCCAATGTTAAACACAAAGAATGATATGAAACCTACAATCAAAAGAAAGAATTGAAGACCCTAAGAAACACATATGATGTGTAATCCGATACCCACAATTCAAAGCCTTATGAACCAATGGTGAAAGGAAGGATATTGGCATTACAATCTAGAAAGACAAGATTTCAAAGTAATGAGACGAGTTGGAATGCAACAAATTGTAATAAAAGGCAGCTAAAAGAAGAACTAGAGAAAAATCTCCAATTTTTACAAGCAAACCATATTTAAAGCCCAAAGCTCTCATAGCACCCAATGTTAATCACAAACAATGCAATGAAACCCACAATCAAAACAAGGAATTGAAGACCCCAAGAAACATAATTGAAGTTTAACAAAACTAAAACCTTGACCCAATGCTGCAAGGAACAAGATCTTAAGGTATAATCCTATACCCACTATTGAAATCATCATGAACCAAAGGTGAAAGGAAGGATATTGCCATTACAATATAGAAAGACACAATTTGTTACTAATGAGCTGAGTAGGTATGCAACAAAACGTAATAAGAGGCAGCTAAGAAGAAAAACTAGAGAAAAACTCTAATTTTGACAAGCAAACCTGATTTAAAGCCCAAAGCTCTCATAACACCCAATGTTAACCACAAAGAATGCAATGAAACTCACAATCAAATGAGGGAATTGAAGACCCCAAGAGACAAAAATGATGTTTAACATAAGTAACACCTTGGCCTAATGCTCAGAAGAAGAAGAACTTATGGAATAATCTGATACCCACAGTTCAAAGCATCATGAACCAATGATGAAAGGAAGGATATAGGCATTACAATATAGAAAGAAGAGATTTTGTAGTAATGAGCTGAGTTGGAATGCAACGAAACATAATAAAAGGCAGCTAAGACAAAGAACTAGAGAAAAAACTCCAATTTTGAGAAGCAACCCACAATCAAAAGAAGGAATTGAAGACTGAAATAGAAAGGCCCAAAAAGACGTGGCTTAGGGACCCAACGCACACAAGGAATCAAAGAACAACCAGGAAAGCTAAATTAGAGTTTAATAACACAAACCCTAGATCCAACATTTGAAGGAACATGAGCCTGGGGTATTCAAGAAGGATATGGATGTCACACTCCAAAAAAGAAAGGAATTGGAGGTGATAATTCAATTTGAACGCCACAAGAAGAAATACCTCTTGATAAGTTATTTAGTTCTCAAAAGAACTGAGGGAGAAACCCTTGCTTTATATTTCACTCAAAATTTTTTGATAAATCATTTGATCTAATTTTCAGAGCTTACAAGTAGTGCCTATTTATAGGCTAACATAGCAATCCTAAAGAGGCTTAAATCCCTATTTAGGACATTTCCTTTTTTAGGAGGAATTCCTATCTAAAGACAAATTATTACATAGAAAATAAACTCCTCATTTGGAGTGACTACCACTACTTTATCCTAACTCTTTAAGTATTCCAATGATTTTAATAAGGCCTGGACTCTCTTTAAAGCTTGAATTTGCACCATTTAAGCTTGTTTGGCCTAAACATCCTTAATCAACTCATTTAGTGCTTCTTTCATCTTTCTGGCTCTAGCCTGTGTTATTGGGTGTTTTGGAATGTGCAATCGACCTTTTGCATTGATTGAAACTCTAGCTCGTGTTATTAGGCCTTTGAATGTGCAATGGACCTCTTACATCCATTAATGCTTTAGCTCCAGTTATTGGGCTTTTTAGAATGTGCAATAGACTTTTTGCATCCGTTGAAGCCTTCCACCCATCATCTCTACAATTCTCATCATTCCCCCTTTCCTGGAAAGGATTCATCCTCGAATCATCACCTTAGGTAGCAATCCACTTGGGACATCATCATGGAATACATCTTCAAATTCCTACAATAGAACAATGACAACACTAGGCAATGATGAGTCAAACTTGTTAGTGTTAAAATAAGCCTCTTTGTACAAAAGTATGATCATAGGTTGTTGGGCGAAAATTGCTCTTTTAACATCAGTTTCTTTTGCATAGAAACTTTCTGTTTTATTCTCTTTCTCTTGTGTTCTCACATTTTCTCCTCTCATTTCTCTTTTTTCAATCTATCTTTTCTATTCACTCTCATTTTTAATCCTTAATTGATCCTCATAAGCTTGTTAGGGTGATAATGGTACAAGAGTGACAAGTTTTTCATTCATTACAAAGGAATATCAATTCTTGAATCCATCACACATAACTTGCTTGTCAAACTACCATGGCCTTCCTAATAGAATCTGGCCCACTTGCATAGGTACAACATCACATAAAACTTCATCATGATACCTTCTCATAGAAAATGACATGAGCACTTCCTTATTTACCTTGACTTCACCACTCTCATTCAACCATTGAAGCTTATATAGCCTAAGATGCTTCATAGTAGGTAAATTCAGCTTCTTAACCATAATTATGCTAGCAATATTAGTGCAACTCCCACCATCAATAATCATACTACATACCTTATCATTGATAAGACACCTCGTCTGAAAGATGTTATCTTATTGCACCTCATTTTCTTCCTTTACTCTCACATTCAATGCTCGCCTTGTGACGAGAGCTACTCCATTAACCAGATACTCCTCTCCATCACTTTCACCCTCTGATGATGGTACAGAATCATCATCTGATTCACTTTCAATTTCAACATCACCATTACTTCTCAAGATCATTGCAAGCTTATTTGGACATTGAGATGCAATGTGACCCCTACCCAAACACTTAAAACATTTAACATCTCTATTTCTACTTGGTTGAGGGTCAGAATTACCTACCTCCTTGCTAGAACCCACATTCTTGTACTTGGATAGCTCGGCTTTAGACTTGTTATTGGCCAACTCATCCCTTTTACTCTAATTTGTCTTCCAAGATGAGGTAGAACCTAAGTTCTGCCCAAACTGTATGGAACCCTTTCATTTGAGTTATCTTTCAACTTTTATTGCCATATGCACCATGTCTTCTAATTCCATATAGTATTGCAATTCAACCACATTTGTTATGTCCCTATTTAGCCTTTGCAGAAATTGAGTCATGGTTGCTTCTCTATCTTCTTCTACATTCACCCTAATAATGGCAATGTCTATCTCCTTATGGTAGTCTTTCACACTTTTGGTGCCTTGAGTGAGCCTTTGTAGCCTTTGGTACAACTCCCTATAATAGTGATTAGGGACAAACCTCCTCCTCATAATAGCCTTCTTCTCCTAGTCAAAACAAGTTGATTCCACCAAATAATAGCATAATCAATAAATTCAACTATAGCAAGTTTTACCTTTTTCTCCTTGAAATAGTTGTGGTAGTTAAAAACCAATTTAACCTTCTTCTCCTATTCTAGGTATGCATCAAGATCATTCTTACATTGGAATGGAGGAATTGTCATTTTAATACTGCCTAAATTATGGTCATTGGTGCTTTGCCTCCTAAATTCTCTTTGATCCCTTCTATTGTTAGTAGTTCTAACCACAGTAGTTTGATTGTCAAATTCATCATCTTCATAGTCATAGGCACATCTCAACTACCTTTTTTGCAACTCTACTATAGTATTAGCTTGCTCCTCCATTCTCTCTCTCATATCATCAATTTTGGTATTCATTTGCTCAATTTGTTATTGCATAGCTTTGATCATGAAGGACATATCACTAACTCTCTCTTTAGCTACACCTTTGTCTTTGGACGTCATAGTATTACTTCTACACAAAATAATAAGATTCCTCATAGAACATTCCCTCATGTGTTTCACTCCAAAAAAGGTGTCACACTCCCTCTTGCCTTTCACACTCTTCATGGCTCTTTCTTTATATGAACTTTCACTCTTGCCTTTTACCACTCAAATTTCCCCTTTCAACTCTGTAAAGAACTAAGCAAACTAAATCAAGAGGATTGATTTTGAACAAAATAAGATAAATGGATATGGATGTCACACTCTAGAAAACAAAAGGAATTAGAAGTGATAAGTCAATTTGAATGCCACAAGAAGAAATGCCTCTTGATAAGTTCTTTAGTTCTCAAAAGAACCGAGGGAGAAACCCTTACTTTCTATTTCACTCAAAGTTGTCTAATAAATTGTCTAATATGATTTTCAAAGCTTACAACTAGTGCCTACTTAGGACAATTCCTACTTAAAGAGGCATAAATTCCTACTTATGACAATTCCTTATTTAGGAGGAATTCCTATCTAAAGACAAATTTTTACACAGAAAATAAACTCTTAAATTGGAGTGACTACTACTACTTAGTCATAACTCTTTAAGTAGCCCAGTGATATTAATAAGGCCTAGACTCTCTTTCAAGCTTGAATTTGCACCATTTAAAGCTTGTTTGGCCTGAAAATTAATCAGCCCATTTAGTGCTTCTTTCATCTTTCTGGCTCTAGCCTGTATTATTAGGTCTTCTAGAATGTGCAATGGACCTATTGCATCGATTAAAGCTCCAGCTCATGTTATTGGGCCTTATGGAATGTGCAATAGACCTCTTGCATTCATTGATGCTCTAGCTCCTATTATTAGGCCTTCTGGAATATGCAATGGACCTTTTCCATCCATTGAAGCCTTCCATCATCATCTTTATGGTTCTCATCAAAGACCCCAAGAAACATAAATGATGTTTAACAAAACTAAAACCTTGGCCTAATGCTAAAAGGAACAAGAACTTAAGGTGTAATCCTATATCTGCAATTCAAAGCATCATGAAGCAAGGGTGAAAGGAAAGATATTGGCACTATAATCTAGAAAGTAGAATTTGGAAGTAATGAGCCGGGTTGGAATGCAACAAAACGTAATAAGAGATAGCTAAGAAGAAGAATTGGAGAAAAAACTCCAATTTTGAAAAGCAAACCAGATTTAAAGCCTAAAGCTCTCGTACCACCCAATGTTGAACACAAAGAATGCAATGAAACTGACAATCAAAAGAAGGAATTGGAGACCTCAAGAAATATAATTCAAGTTTAACAAAACTAAAACTTTGGCCTAATGCTGAAAGGAACAAGATCTTTAGGTATAATCCTATACCCACTATTCAATCAACATGAACCAAAGGTGAAAGGAAGGATATTGCCATTACAATCTAGAAAGATGAGATTTGGTAGTAATGAGTTGAATAGGAATGCAACAAAGCATAATAAGAGGAAGCTAAGAAGAAAAACTAGAGAAAAACTCTAATTTTGACAAGTGAACCTAATTATAGCCCAAAGCTCTCATAGCTCCCAATGTTAAACACAAAGAATGCAATGAAACCTATAATGAAAAGAAGGAATTAAAGACCCCAAGAAACATAAATGATATCTAACATAAGTAAAACCTTGGCCTAATGCTCCAAGGAACATGAACTTAAGGTATAATCCTATACCCACTGTTCAAAGCATCATGATCAAATGGTGAAAGGAAGGATATTGCCATTACAATCTAGAAAGACGAGATTTGGTAGTAATGAGCTGAGTTGGAATGCAACAAAATGTAATAAGAGGCAGCGAAGAAGAAGAACAAGAGAAAAGGCTCCAATTTCGCGAAGCATACAAGATATAAAGCCCAAAGGTCTCATAAGACCCCATGTTGAACACAAACAATGCTATGAAACCCAAAAGCAAAAGGAGGAGTTGAAGACCCTAAGAAACATAAATGATGTTTAACAAAAGTAAAACCTTGGCGTAATACTCAAAGGAACAAGAACTTAAGGTGTAATCCCATACCCACAGTTCAAAGCATCATGAACGAATGATAAAGGGAAGGATAATGGCATTACAATCTAGAAAGACGAGATTTGGCAGTAATCAGCTGAGTTAGAATGCAAGATAACGTAATAAGAGGCAACTTAGAAGAAGAACTAGAGAAAAAAAAAACTCCAATTTTGAGAAGCAAACCTGATTGAAAGCCCAAAGCTCTCATAGCATCCAATGTTAAACACAAAGAATGCTATGAAACTCACAATCAAAAGAAGGAATTAAAGACCCTAAGAAACATAAATGATGTCTAACATAAGTAAAACCTTGGCACAAAGCTCAAAGGAACAATAACTTAAGGTATAATACTATACCCACAGGTCAAAGCATCATCAACCAATGGTGAAAGGAAGGATATTGGGGTTAAAACCTAGAAAGAAGAGATTTTGTAGTAATGAGGTGAGTGAGAATGCAGCAAAACATAACAAGAGGCAGCTAAAAAGAAGAACTAAAGAAAAAAACTCTAATTTTGAGAGGCAAACCTGATTAAAAGCCCCAAGTGCTCATAGCATCCCATGTTAAACACAAAGAATGCTATGAAACCCACAATCAAAAGAAGAAATTGAAGACACCAAGAAACATAAAGGATGTTTAACAAAAGTAAAACCCTAGCCCAATGCTCAAAGAAACAAGAACTTAAGGTGTAATCCTATAACCACAGTTCAAAGCATCATGGATAAAGGAATGATATTCGCATTACAATCTAGAAAGACAAGATTTGGTAGTAATGAGCTGAGTCAAAATGTAACAAAATGTAATAAGTGGTAGCTAAGAAGAAGAACTAGATAAAAAACTCCAATTTTAAGAAGCAAACCTGATTTAAATCCAAAAACTCTCATAGCACCCAATGCTAAACACAAAAAATGCTATGGAACCCAGAATCAAAAGAAGTAATTGAAGACCCAAGAAAGATAAATGATGTTTAAAGAAAGTAAAACCTTGTCCCAATGCTCAAAGGAACAAGAACTTAAGGTGTAATCCTATACCCACAGTTCAATTCATCATGAACCAATGGTGAAAGGATGAATATTGGCATTACAGTCTAAAAAGACAATATTTGGTAGTAATGAGCCGAGTTGGAATGCAACAAAATGTAACAACAGGCAACTAAGAAGAAGAACTAGAGAAAATAACTCCAATTTTGAGAAGCAAACCTGATTTCGAGCCCAAAACTCTCTAAGCACCCAATGTTAAACACAAAGAATGCTATGAAACCCAAAATCAAAAGAAGGAATCAAAGACCCAGAGAAACATAAAGGATGTTTAACAAAAGTAAAATCGTGGCCCAATGCTCAAAGGAACAAGAACTTATGGTGTAATCCTATAACTACTGTTCAAAGCATCATCAACCAATAGTGAAAGTAAGAATATTGGCCTTACAATCTAAAAAGACAAGATTTGGTAGTAATGAGTGGAGTTGGAATGCAACGAAATGTAACAAGAGGCAGCTAAGAAGAAGAATTGGAGAAAAAACTCCAATTTTGAGAAGCAAACCTGATTTAAAGCCCAAAACTCTCATAGTACCGAATGTTAAACACAAAGGATGTTATGAAACCCATAATGATAACAAGGAATTGAAGACCACAAGAAATATAAAGGCTGTTTAACAAAGTAAAACCTTGGCCCAATGCTCAAAGGAACAAGAACTTAAAGTGTAATCCTATAACCATAGTTCAAAGCATCATGAACCAATGGTGAAAGGAAGGATATTGGCCTTACAATCTAGAAAGACAAGATTTGGCAGTAATGAGTGGAGTTGGAATGCAACAAAACATAACAAGAGGCAGCTAAGAAGAAGAATTAGAGAAAAAAAACTCCAATTTTGAGAAGCAAACTTGATTTAAAGCCCAAAGCTCTCATAGTATCGAATGTTAAGCACAAAGGATGTTATGAAACCCATAATGATAAGAAGGAATTAAAGACCACAAGAAACATAAAGGTTGTTTAACAAAAGTAAAGCCTTGGCCCAATACTCAAAGGAACAAGAACTTAAAGTGTAATCCTATAACCACAGTTCAAAGCATCATGAACCAATGGTGAAAGGAAGGATATTGGCCTTACAATCTAGAAAGACAAGATTTGACAGTAATGAGCCGAGTTGGATTGCAACAAAATGTAACAATAGGTAGCTAAGAAGAAGAACTAGAGGAAAAGCTCTAATTTTGAGAAGCAAACCTGATTGAATGCCCAAAGCTCTCATAGCATCCAATGTTAAACACAAATAATGCTATGAAACACAGAATCAAAAGAAGGAATTGAAGACCCCAAGAAACATAAATGATGTTTAACAAAAGTGAAACCTTTGCCCAATGCTCAAAGGAACAACAACTTAAGGTGTAATCCTATACCCATAGTTCAAAGCATCATGAACCAATGGTGAAAGGAAGGATATTGGCCTTACAATCTAGAAAGACAAGATTTGGCAGTAATGAGCCAAGTTGGATTACAACAAAATGTAACAACAAGCAGCTAAGAAGAAGAACTAGAGAAAAAGCTCCAATTTTGAGAAGCAAACCTAATTTAATGCCCAAAGCTCTCACAGCATCCGATGTTAAACACAAACAATGTTATGAAACACACAATCGAAAGAAGGAATTGAAGACCCCAAGAAACATAAATGATGTTTAACAAAAGTAAAACCTTTGCCTAATGCTCAAAGGAACAACAACTTAAAGTGTCATCCTATACCCATAGTTCAAAGCATCATGAACCAATGGTGAAAGGAAGAATATTGGCCTTACTATCTTGAAAGACAAGATTTGGTAGTATTGAGCCGAGTTGGAATTCAACAAAACATAATAAGAGGCAGCAATGAAAAAGAACTAGAGAAAAAACTCCAAGTTTGAGAAGCAAACCTGATTTAAAGCCCACAGCTCTCATAGCACCCAAGGTCAAACACAAAGAATTCTATAAAACCCACAATCAAAAGAAGGAATTGAAGAGCCCAAGAAACATAAATGATGTTTAACA
Source organism: Bruguiera hainesii (assembly GCA_023213295.1). Taxonomy (NCBI): domain Eukaryota; kingdom Viridiplantae; phylum Streptophyta; class Magnoliopsida; order Malpighiales; family Rhizophoraceae; genus Bruguiera; species Bruguiera hainesii. The sequence continues at coordinate 21,953 of JAHOYR010006002.1, read as the reverse complement.
TAAGTAAAACCTTGAACCAAAGGTCAAAGGAACAAGAATTTAAGGTGTAATCCTATAACCATAGATCAAAGCATCATGAACCAATGGTAAAAGGAAAAATATTGGCAGTAATCAGCTGAGTTGGAATGCAATAAAATGTAACAGGAAAGCCCAAAGCTCCAATTTTGAGAAGAAAAAGAAGAACTAGAGAAAAAACAAAAAAAACTCCAATTTTGAAAAGCACACCTGATTTAAAGACCAAAGCTCACATAGCTCCTAATGTTAAACACAAAGAATGCCATGAAACCCACAATCAAAAGAAGGAATCGAAGACCCCAAGAAACAAAAAGGATGTTTAACAAAAGTGAAACCTTGTCTCAATGCTCAAAGGAACAAGAACTTAAGGTGTAATCCTATAACCACAGTACAAAGCATCATGAACCAAAGGTGAAAGGAAGAATATTGGCCTTATAATCTAGAAAGATGAGATTTAGCAGTAATGAGCCAAGTTGGAATGCAACAAAACATAACAAGAGGCAGCTAAGAAGAAGAACTAGAGAAAAAAAAAAACTCCAATTTTGAGAAGCAAACCTGATTTAAAGCCCAAAGCACTCATAGCATCCAATGTTAAACACAAAGAATTCTATGAAACCCATAATGAAAAGAAGGAATTGAAGACCTCAAGAGACATAAATGATGTTAAACAAGAGGGAAACCATGGCTCAATGCTCAAAGGAACAACAACTTAAGGTTTAATCCTATACCCACAGTTCAAAGTATCATGAACCAATGGTGAAACGAAGGTTATTGGCATTACAATCTAGAAAGATAAGATTTGGTAGTGATCAGCCGAGTCGGAATGCAAAAAAATGTAATAAGTGGCAGAGAAGAAAAAGAACTAGAGAAAAAAAAATCCAATTTTGAGAAGCAAACCTGATTTAAAGGCTAAAGCTCCCATAGCACCCAATCTTAAACACAAAAAATGCAATGAAACCCAAAATCAAAAGAAGGAATTAAAGACCCTAAGAAACATTAAGGATGTCTAACATAAGTATAACCTTGGCCAAAAGCTCAAAGGAAGAAGAACTTAAGGTATAATCCTATACCCACAGTTCAAAGCATCATCAACCAATGGTCAAAGGAAGAATATTGGCATTACAATCTAGAAAGAAAAGATTTTGTAGTGATGAGGTGAGTTGGAATGCAAAAAAACGTAACAAATGGCAGTAAAGAAGAAGAACTAGAGAAAAAACAACAATTTTGAGAAGCAAACCTAATTTAAAGCCTAAGATCTCATAGCATCCAATGTTAAACGCAAAGAATGCGATGCAACCCATAATGACAAGAAGGAATTGAAGACCACAAGAAACATAAAGGATGATTAACAAAAGCAAAACCTTGGCCCAAAACTCAAAGGAACAAGAACTTAAGGTGTAATCTTATAACCACAGTTCAAAGCATCTTGAACCAATGGTGAAAGGAAGGATATTGGCCTTACAATCTAGAAAGACGAGATTTGGTAGTAATGCCCTAAGTTGTAATGCAACAAAACGTAATAAGAGGTGGCTAAGAAGAGGAATGAGAGAAAAAATTCCAATGACAAGATTTGGCAGTAATGAGCTCAGTTAGAATGCAACAAAATGTAACAAAAGGCAGCTAAGAAGAAGAACTAGAAAAAAAAAAAAAAAACTCCAATTTTGAGTAGCAAACCTGATTCAATGCCCAAGGCTCTCATAACACCCAATGTTGAACACAAAGAATGCTATGGAACCCACAATCAAAAGAAGGAATTGAAGACCCCAAGAAACATCAATAATGTTTCATAGAAGCAAAACCTCGGCCTAATGCTCAAAGGAACAAAAACATAAGGTGTAATACTATACCCACTATTCAAAGCATCATGAACCAACTGTGAAAGGAAGGATATTGGCATTACAATTTAGAAAGAAAAGATTTGGTAGTAATGTGCTGAGTTGTAATGCAACAAAACATAATAAGATACGGCTAAGAAGAGGAATGAGAGAAAATTCCAATTTTGTTAAGCAAACCTGATTTAAAGCCCAAAACTCTTGCGGACCCAATGTTAAACACAAGGAATGCAATGGAACCCACAATCAAAAGAAGGAATTGAAGACCCCAACAAACATCATTCAAGTTTAACAAAAATGAAATCTTGGCCCAATGCTGAAAGGAACAAGATCTTTAGGTATAATCCTCTACCCACTGTTCAAAGCATCATCAACCAAAGGTGAAAGGAAAGATATTGGCATTACAATCGAGAAAGAGGAGATTTGATAGTAATGAGATGAGTTGGAATGCAACAAAACATAATAAGAGGCAGCTAAAAAAAAGAACAAGAGAAAAGACTCCAATTTTCAATACCAAACCTGATTTAAAGCCCAAAGCTCTCATTGCACCCAATGTTAGACACAAAGAATGCTATGAAACCCACAACCAAAAGAAGGAACCCAAGAAACATCAATAATGTTTCACCAAAGTAAAACCTTGGCCCAATTCTCAAAGGAACAAAAACATAAGGTGTAATACTATACTCACTCTTCAAAGCATCATGAACCAACTGTGAAAGGAAGGATATTGGCATTACAATCTAGAAAGATGAGATTTGGTAGTAATGTGCTGAGTTGTAATGCAACAAAACATAATAAGAGGTGGCTAAGAAGAGGAATGAGAAAAAAAATTCCAATTTTGCTAGGCAAATCTGATTTAAAGCCCAAACATATTATGGACCTAATGTTAAACATGGAATGAAATGAAACCAAAAATCAAAAGAAAGAATTGAAGACCCCAAAAACCATAATTCAGGTTTAACAAAACTGAAAGCTTGACCCAATGCTGAAAGAACAAGATCTTCAGGTATAATCCTATACCCATCGTTCAAAGCATCATAAACCAAAGGTGAAAGGAAGGATATTAGCATTACAATCTAGAAAGACGAGATTTGGTAGTAATGAGCGGAGTTCAAATGCAACAAAACATAATAAGAGGCAAACCTGATTTAAAGCCTAAAGCTCTCATAGCACCCAATGTTAAACACAAAGAATGCTATGAAACCCACGATCAAAAGAAGGAATTGAAGACTCCAAGAAATGTAAGTGGTGTTTCACATAAGTAAAACCTTGGCCCAATGCTTAAAGGAATAAGAACTTATGGTGTAATCTTGTACCCACTATTCAAAGCATCATTAACCAATGGTGACAGGAAAGATATTGGCAGTACAATTTAGAAAGACGAGACTTGATAGTAACGAGTCGAGTTGGAATGTAGGAAAACATCATAAGTGGAAGCTAAGAAGAAGAATTAAAGAAAAAACTCCAATTTTAAGAAGCAAACCTGATTTGAAGCCCAAAGCTCTCGTAGCACCCAATGTTATATAGAAAGAATGAAATGAAACCCACAATCAAAAGAAGGAATTGAAGACCCCAAAAATCATAATTCAGGTTTTACAAAACTGAAAGCTTGGCCTAATGCTGAAATAACAAGATCTTCAGGTATAATCCTATACCCATTGTTCAAAGCATCACAAATCAAAGGTGAAAGGAAGGATATTGTCATTACAATCTAGAAAGATGAGATTTGGTAGTAAGGAGCTGACTTCGAATGCAACAAAACATAATAAGAGGCAGCTAAGAAGAAGAACGAGAGAAAAAAAACTCCAAATTTGAGAACCAAACTTGATTTAAAACCCAAAGCTCTCATAGCACCAATGTTAAACACAAAAATGCTATGAAACCCACAATGAAAGAAGGAATTGAAGACCCCAAGAAACATCAATAATCACAAGGAGCCCCACTTCCATCTAAGGAAATATGCTTCACACAACATTAAAGCTTAGGATTGCTATTTATAATATTCATCTACTAAACTGTATTTTACAAAATTGATTCCATTACTTGTATTTTTGTTCCATTAACATATTCAAATGTTATATTTTTCACACCAATCAAATGCCATGACTTTAATAATAAAGCAAAATACCAAAACATTGCATTTTTTGAATTTTAAAATTTTATCGTTTTCCAAGGATAAATGCATTGTCAATAATCAGTTAAATTTAAATTTTTCACTTTTCTTAATTGTCTACTTTACCTCAATGCAATTTGAAATGATTTATATAATTTTTGCCTGCAAACATATTACTTAGGAAAAAACAAATGCAATGGACTCTAATAGGAAGTTTTCCGCTCCCTTCTAGAGATATATGCTTGACACAACATTGAAGTTTCGGATCGCAATTTATAATATTTATCCACTAAAGTGTATTTTATACAATTGAGTCTATTACTTGTATTTTTGTTCAATTAACATATTCAAATATTATATTTTTCTCACCAAGAAAATGCAACGACATTAACAATAAATTTAGAAATCAAAATATTGCATTTTTTCAATTTTTAGAATTTTAAAATCTGTTAGGAATAAATGCATTATCAATAATTTGTTGAATTTAAATTTTTCACTTTTCTTAATTGTCTCCTTGTCCTCAATGCAATTTGAAATGATTTATATAATTCTTGTCTTCAAACAAATTAATTAAGAAAATGAAAAAGCAATGGACTCTAATAAGAAGGTTCCCCACACCCATCTAAGGATATATGCTTAACACAATATTGAAGCTTGGCATTACCATTTATAATATTCATCTACTAAAATATATTTCATACAATCGAGTCGATTAGTTGTATTTTTGTCCAATTAACATATTCAAATATTATATTTTTCTCACCAATCAAATACAACAACATGAACAATAAATTTAAAAATAAAAATATTGCATTTTTGCAATTTTTAGAATTTTAAAATCTGCTAGGGATAAATGCATTGTCAATAATTTGTTGAATTTAAATGTTGCAATTTTCTTAGTTATCTCTTATGCCACAATACAATTTGAAATGATTTATATAATTTTTGCCTACAAACATATTACTTAGCAAAAAGCAAATGCAATAGACTATAATAAGAAGTTTCTCCACTCCCTTCTAGAAATATATACTTGACACAACATTGAAGTTTCAAATCGCTATTTATAATATTCATACACTAAAGTGTATTTTATACAATTGAGTCCATTACTTGTATTTTTGTTCAATTAACATATTCAAATATTATATTTTTCTCTCTAATCATATCCAATAATATGAACAATAAATTTATTAATCAAGATATTGTATTTTTGCACTTTTTAAAATTTTAAAATCTGCTAAGAATAAATGCATTGTCAATAATCTGTTGAAGTTAAATTTTGCAATTTTCTTAATTGTCTCCTTTGCCTCAATGCAATTCGAAATGATTTATATAATTATTGTCTTCAAACAAATTATTTAAGAAAAACAAAAAGCAATGGACTTTAATAAAAAGAATCCTCACTCCCATCTAGGGAAATATGCTTCACAAAACATTAAAGCTTGGATTATTATTTATAATATTCATCTACTAAAGTGTCTTTTATACAATTGATTTCATTACTTGTATTTTTGTTCAATTAACATATTCAAATGTTATGTTTTTCACACCAATCAAATGTCATGACTTTAATAACAAAGCAAAAAACCAAAACATTGCATTTTTTGAATTTTAGAATTTTATGGCTTTCCAAGGATAAATGCATTCTCAATCATAATTAAATTTAAATTTTTCACTTTTCTTAATTGTCCCTTTTACCTCAATGCAAGTTGAAATGATTTATATAATTTTTGCTTACAAACATATTACTCAGGAGAAAGCAAATGCAATCGACGCTAATAAGAAGTTTCTCCAAACCTTTCTAAAGATATATGCTTGACACAACATTGAAGCTTGGGTTTGCTATTTATAATAGTCATTCACTAAAGTGTATTTTATACAAAAGATTCCATTACTTGTATTTTTGTTCCATTAACATATTCAAATGTTATGTTTTTCACACCAATCAAATGTCATGACTTTAATAATAAAGCAAAATACCAAAACATTGCATTTTTTGAATTTTAGAATTTTATAGTTTTCCAAGGATAAATGCATAGTCAATAATCAGTTAAATTTAAATTTTTTACTTTTATTAATTGTCCCTTTTGCCTCAATGCAATTTGAAATGATTTATATAATTTTTGTCTATAAACATATTACTTAGGAGAAACCAAATGCAATGGACTTTAATAAGAAGTCTCTCTACTCCCTTTTAGAGATATATGCTTGACGCAACATTGAAGTTTAGGATTGCTATTTATAATATCCATCCACTAAAGTGTATTTTATACAATTAATTCCATTACTTGTATTTTTGTTTAGTTAACATATTCAAATGTTATGTTTTTCACACCAATCAAATGCCATGAGTTTAATAATAAAACAAAAAACCAAAACATTGCATTTTTTGAATTTTAGAATTTTGAGTTTTTCTAGGGATAAATGAATTATCAATAATAAGTTGAATTTAAAATTTGTAATTTTCTTAATTGTCTGTTGTGCCACAAAGCAATTTGAAATTATTTATATAATTTTTGCCTACAAACATATTACTTTGGAGAAAGCAAATGCAATGGACTCTAATATGAATTTTCCCCACTCTCTTCTAGAGATATATGCTTGACACAACATTGAAACTTGAGATTGCTATTTATAATATTCATCCACTAAAGTGTATTTTATACAATTGATTCCATTCCTTGTATTTTTGTTCAATTAACATATTCAAATATTATATATTTCTCACCAATGACATCGAACGACATTAATAATAAATTTAAAAATCAAAATATTGCATTTTTTAAATTTTTAGAATTTTAAAATCTACTAAAAATAAATGCATTATCAATAATCAATTAAATTTAAATTTTTCAATTTTCTTAAATGTCTCCTTTGCATCAATGCAATTTGAAATGATTTATATAATTCTTGTCTTCAAACAAATTACTGAAGAAAAAGCAAAAGCAATGGATTGTAATAAGAAGGTTCTACACTCTCATCTAGGGATATATGTTTAACACAACATTGAAACTTGGGATTGCTATTTATAATATTCATCCACTCAAGTTTATTTTATACAATTGATTTCATTACTTGTATTTTTTGTTCAATTAACATATTCAAATGTTATGTTTTTCACACCAACCAAATGCCATGACTTTAATAATAAAGTAAAAGACCAAAACATTGCATTTTTTGAATTTTAGAATTTTAAAGTTTGTTAGGGATAAATGCATTGTCAATAATTAATTGAATATAAATTTTGCAATTTTTTACTTGTCTCTTCTGCCACAATGCAATTTGAAATGATTTATATAATTTGTGCCTATAAACATATTACTTAGGAAAACGCAAATGTAAGGGTCTTTAATAAGAAGTTTTCGCACTCCCCTTTAGGCATATATGGTTCAAACAACAATGAAACTTGGGATTGCTATTTATAATATTCATTCACTAAAGTGTATTTTATACAATTAAGTCCATTGCTTGTATTTTCATTCAACTAACATATTCAAATATTATAATTTTCTAATATTATATTGTTCTCACCAATTAAATGTAATGGCCTTAAAAATAAATTTAAAAATCAAAATATTGCATTTTTGTAATTTTAGAAATTTAAATTCTACTGGGGATAAATTCATTGTCAATAATCTATTGAATTTAAATTTTTCAATTTTTTTCATTGTCTCCTTTCCCTCAATTCAATTGGAAATGATTTATACAATTTTTCTTTTCAAACATATTACTTATGAAAAAGCAAAAGCAATGGACTTTAATAACAAGTTTCCCCACTCCCATCTAAAGACATATGCTTGACACAACAATAAAGCTTCAAATTGCTATTTATAATATTCATCCACTAAAGTGTATTTGACACATTTGAGTCAATTACGCTTCTTTTTGCTCAATTAACCTATTCAAATAGTATGTTTTTCTCACAAATGAAATGCAACTGCATTAATAATAAATTTTAAAATAAAAACATTACATTTTCTCAATTTTTAGAATTTTAGAGGCTACTAGGGATAAATGCATAGTCACTAATCAGTTGAATTTAAATTTTGTAGTTTTCTTAATTGTCTCTTTTGCCTTAATGCAATTTGAAATGATTTATATAATTTTTGCCTACAAACATATTACTTAGGAAAAAGCAAATGCAATGAACTCTAATAAGAAGTTTCTCCACTCCCTTCTAGAAATATATGCTTCACACAACATTGAAGTTTCGGATCGCTATTTATAATATTCATCCACTAAAGTGTATTTTATACAATTGATTCCATTACTTGTATTTTTGTTCGATTAACATATTCAAATGTTATGTTTTTCACACCAATAAAATGTCATGACTTTACTAATAAAGCAAACAACCAAAATATTGCATTTTTTGAATTTCAGAATTTTAAGGTTTTCTAAGGATAAATGCATTGTCAATAATCAATTCAATTTAAATTTTGCAATTTTCTTAATTGTCTCTTGTGTCACAATGCAATTTGAAATGATTTATGTAATTTTTGCCTACGAGCATATTACTTAGGAAACAGCAAATGAAATGGATTCTAATAAGAAGTTTCTCCACTCCTTATTACAAATATATGCTTGACACAACATCAAAGTTTCGGATTGGTAATTATAATATTCATCCACTAAAGTGTATTTTATACATTTGAGTCCAATTAAATTCACGTATCCAATATTATATTTTTCTCACCAATGAAATCCAACGACATTAACAATAAATTTAAAAAACAAAATATTGCATTTTTTTAATTTTTATAATTTTAAAATCTACTAGGAATAAATGCATTATCAATAATCTGTTGAATTTAAATTTTGCAATTTTCTTAAATGTCTCCTTTGCCTTAATGCAATTTTAAATGATTTATATAATTCTTGTCTTCAAACAAATTACTTAAGAAAAAGCAAAAATAATGGACTCTAATATGAAGGTTCGACACTCCCATCTTGGGATATATGCTTAACACAACATTGAAACTTGGGATTGCCATTTATAATATTCATCCACTAAAGTGTATTTTATACAATTGATTCCATTACTTGTATTTTTGTTCAATTAACACACTCAAATATTATGTTTTTCACTCCAGCCAAATGCCTTGACTTTAATAATAAAGCAAAAAATGAAAACATTTCATTTTTTGAATTTTGGAATTTTAAAGTTTTATAGGGATAAATGCATTGTGAATAATCTGTTGAATTTAAATTTTGCAATTTTTTTAATTGTCTCTTGCACCACAAAGCAATTTGAACATATTAAGCAAATGCAAGGGTCTCTAATAATTTTTGCCTATAAACATATTACTTAGGAAAAAGCAAATGCAAGGGTCTTTAATAAGAAGTTTCTCCACTCCCTTTTAGAGATATATGCTTGACACAACATTGAAGTTTCGGATCGCTCTTTATAATATTCATCCACTTAAGTGTATTTTATACAATTGATTCCATTACTTGTATTTTTGTTCAATTAATATATTTAAATATTATATTTTTCTCACCAATCAAATCCAATGACATTAACAATAAATTTAAAAATGAAAATCTTGCAATTTTGCAATTTTTAGAATTTTAAAATCTATTAGGGATAAATGCATTGTAAATCATCTGTTGAATTTAAATTTAGTAATTTTTTTAATTTTCTCCTTTCCCTCAATGCAATTTGAAATGATTTATATAATTCTTGTTTTCTAACAAATTACTTGCGAAAAAGCAAAAACAATGGACCTTAATAAGAAGGCTCCCCACTCCCATTTAGACATATATGCTTAACACTACATTGAAGTTTGCGATTACTATTTATAATATTAATCCACTAAAGTATGTTTTATACAGTTAATTCCATTACTTGAATTTTTGTTCGATTAACATATTCAAATGTTATATTTTTCACACCAATCAAATGTCATGACCTTAATAATAAAGCAAAAAACCAAAACATAGCATTTTTTTGAATTTTAGAATTTTAAAGTTCGCTAGGGATAAATGCATTGTCAATAATTAGTTAATTAAAATTTTGCAATTTTCTTAATTGTCTCTTATGCAACAATGCAATTTGAAATGATTTATATAATTTTTGCCTACAAACATATTTCTACAGAAAAAGCAAATCCAATAGTCTCTAATAAGAAGTTTTCTCACTTCCCTCTATACATATATGCTTGGAACAATAATAAAACTTGCAAGTGCTATTTATAATATTTATCTACTAAAGTGTATTTTATACAATTAAGTCCATTACTCATATTTTTATTCAATTAACATATTCAAATATTATATTATTCTCACCAATCAAATGCAATAACATTAACAATAAATTAAAAAATCAAAATATTGCATTTTTGTAATTTTAGAATTTTAAAATCTGCTAGAGATAAATGCATTACCACTAATCTGTTGAATTTAAATTTTTCAATTTTTTTAATTGTCTCCTTTCCCTCAATTCAATTGGTAATGATTTATATAATTTTTGTTTTCAAACATATTACTTAAGAAAAAGCAAAAGCACTGGGCTCTAATAAGAAGTTTCCCCACTCCAATCTAGAGATATATGCTTGACACAACAACGAAGCTTCAAATTGCTATTTATAATATTCATCTACTAAAGTGTATTTAACACATTTGAGTCAATTATGCTTATTTTTGTTCAATTAACATATTCAAATTGTATGTTTTTCTCACAAATCAAATGCAACTGCGTTAAAAATAAATTTAAAAATAAAAACATTGCATTTTCTCAATTTTTAGAATCTCATAGGCTGATAGGGATAAATGCATAGTCATTAACCAGTTGAATTTAAATTTTGTAGTTTTCTTAATTGTCTCCTTTGCCTCAATGCAATTTGAAATGATTTATATAATTCTTGTCTCCAAACAGACTACTTAAGAAAAAGCAAAAACAATGGACTCTAATAAAAAGACTCCCCACACTCATCTAGGGACATATGCTTAACACAACATTGAAGTTTGCGATCACTATTTATAATATTCATCCAATAATGTGTATTTTATACAATTGATTCCATTACTTGTATTTTTGTTTGATTAACATTTTCAAATGTTATATTTTTCACACCAATCAAATGTCATGACTTTACAAATAAAGCAAAAAACCAAAACATTGCATTTTTTGAATTTTAGAATTTTAAGTTTCTCTAGGCATAAATGCATTGTCAATAATCAGTTGAATTTAAATTTTGCAATTTTCTTAATTGTCTTTTGTTTGACAATGCAATTTGAAATGATTTATATAATTTTTGCCTATAAATATATTACTTAGGAAAAAGTAAATGCAATGAACTTTAATAAGAAGTTTCTCCACTCCCTTCTAGAGAGATATGCTTCACACAAGATTGAGTCCATTTTTTGTATTTTTGTTCAATTAATATATTCAAATATTATATTTTTCTCACCAATCAAATGCAAAGACATTAATAATAAATTTAAAAATCAAAATATTCCATTTTTTCAATTTTTCATATTTTAAAATCTGCTAGGGATAAATACATTATCAATAATCTGTTAAATTTAAAATTTTCAATTTCCTTAATTGTCTCTTGTGTCACAATGCAATTTGAAATGATTTATGTAATTTTTGCCTACAAACATATTACTTAGGAAAAAGCAAATGCAATGCACTCTAATAAGAAGTTTCTCCACTCCCTTCTAAAGATATATGCTTGACATAACATTGAAGTTTCGGATTGCTATTTATAATATTCATCCACTAAAGTGTATTTTCTACAATTAAGTCCATTACTTGTATTTTTGTTCAATTAACATATTCAAGTATTATATTTTTCATATATTATATTTTTCACACCAATCAAATGCAATAACATTAACAATAAATTTAAAAATCAAAATATTCCATTTTTACAATTTTTAGAATTTTAAAATCTTTTAGGAATAAATGTATTATTAATAATTTGTTACATTTAAATTTCACAATTTTCTTAATTGTCTCCTTTGCTTTAATGCAATTTGAAATTATTTATAAAAGTCTTGTCTTCAAACAAATTACTTTAGAAAAAGAAAAACCAATAGACTCTACTGAGAAGGTTCCCCACTTCCATCGAGGGAAATATGCTTCACACAACATTAAACTTTGGAATTGCTATTTATAATATTCATCCACTAAACTATATTTTATAAAATTAAATCCATTACTTGTATTGTTGTTCGATTAATATATTCAAATGTTATATTTTTCACACCAATCAAAAGCCATGACTTTAATAGTAAAGCACAAAACCAAAACCAAAATATTGCATTTTTTGAATTTTAGAATTTTATGGTTTTCTAAAGATAAATGCATTGTCAATAATCAATTAAATTTAAATTTTGCACTTTTCTTAATTGTCCCCTTTGCCTTAATGCAATTTGAAATTATTTATATAATTTTTGCCTACAAACATATTACTTAAGAAAAAGCAAATGCAATAAACTCTTATAAGAAGTTTCTCCACTCCCTTCTAGAGATATATGCTTGACACAACATTGAAACTTGGAACTGTTATTTATAATATTTATCTAATAAAGTGTATTTTATACAATTGATCTCATTACTTGTATTTTTGTTCAATTAACATATTCAAATCTTATGTTTTTCACAACAATCAAATGCCATGACTTTAATAATAAAACAAAAAACCAAAACATTGCATTTTTTGA
>JAHOYR010006000.1:0-11427 GCA_023213295.1 Bruguiera hainesii | reverse complement strand
CTTCTTAATGTTAGTGTGATTTACCTAATCTTAAATAGCAAATGAGTTGGTCTAGTGCAAATGGTTCCTAAGAAAACATAAATTACAATGGTTAAAAATCCTTATGATGAGTTGAATGGCCCTTGAATTCAAAATGGATAGAGGATTTATATTGATTACTATAACCTAAATGCTACAACTTATAAAGATTACCTTTAACTTTTATTGATCAAATGGTTAAAAGGTTAATTGGTCTATCTCACTATTGTTTTCTTGATGGTTATTTAGATTACAACCAAATTGTGATTGCAATGGAAGATTAAGAGAACACAATATTTTTATGTCCATTTGGTACCTTTGCCTATCAAAGTATGCCTTTTGGATTTTGCAATACTCTAACCATATTTCAAAGATATATAGTTTGTATATTTTTTATTATATTGAAAAAATCATTGAATTTTTTATGGGTGATTATACCATTTATAGAGACTCTTTTGATGCATATTTAGACAACCTTATACTTAAAAAATGCATAAAAATTAATCTTGTATTAAATTTGAAAATTTTCACTTTATGGTAGAATAAGGTATAATTTTGAAGCATGTTTTTTCATCTAAGGGAAGTGAAATTGACAAAGTTGAGATAAATTTGGCATATGGTAATTGTTATTGTCCTTGCTCCTAATAATAAAAACAATCTTGGAATTATTTACCATAGTTTTTAACCGTTCCTCTAAATGTAATGACCATAGATAGAGATAAGTGTGTTTATATAAACCATTTTTTAAAATAATATATTGTGCCAAAATAAAATGGATATTATTTTATACAAATGTATTATATTATAAAAATAAACTATATTTTTTCAATTACAACAAAATTATTCATTATTGTTAATGGATTTCACAAAAAATTGTTATTGTATAATGATTATAACCATAATGGTTAATTAGCAAAGGCATCACTAACTTTTAATTTTAGCAAATTGTGGTGATTATCATACAGACATGACACTCATGCATATAAAAGATTATTTGTGGATAAAAAGGCAACAAGTCCTAAAAAGGAAGAAAAAATGAAATCTAAAGAATCAATTCATTAAGGGATTTGTTACATGCAACTGAATTAAGAGAACAATTTTGTGGAAGATATAAAAGTAGGCTTTTATAATTTTTGCCTTCTCTTCGGTTCCCGTGGTCTCTTTTCCTGAGAGAATAAATAGGTAAGGTGTTATGTCTTACATTTATACTTTTCCACCTAATTGGGGGAAGAAAATTGATCTTGTAAGAAGAGCTAGTTATGGCAAATCAACTCTCATATACACATTGAAATTATGGAAAATGCAACTTGCCATACTTTGAATGATGACAAATATTTTCTCACTTGGATAACATGATTTATTAGTCTAAACCAAGGATTATTCCTTAAGATCCAATTATGTGTGAGGGGATAGTAGGAAGCAACTTGAACCACTTAAAGGGTACACAAATTGTTGGACTCCAAAGATCTTTTAGTCTAGGTCATGTCCTACCATTTAGTCCATAGAATTGAAATTGGGTGCTAAAATATAAAATAATATTTTGAATTCTTTTTCTCATTTCAATTTTTCATCTAAAGTTATCATATGTACAATTATAACAATAAAATACGTAACCAAAACATAAAATGTGCAACAACTTTTAAAAATATCCAATAATGTTTGGTCACATATTATGTTGTTTTAGTTACACTTCTTGTTATTTCAATTGCATATTTAGTAATTTTAAATTGAAAAAACTAAAATTTCAATAAAAAAATGAATTTAAAATATTATTTTTTTATTCAATAGGACCCATAAATTTTCCTTCCCATTTTATTTTTTCTGACTTTAAAGTTTCAATTTTGAACTTTTCTCTTTTGTCAAGATACATTGACTGCTCTGAACTTTCCTTAAATTATAAGATGTTATTATACCATACAATAAATGCTTAATGCTTATCCTTATGAACTTTAGAAGGAACTACCAAAGGAGTTGACTCGGTTAAATAGTTAAAAGTTAGAGAAAGGATTCTTTTTATATAATTTGGTTTCCATTTCTTATTCCTGGTTAGGTATTTGTCACATGTAAGGGTATTTTCAACATAGATTTGATTTTCAATATAAATCATATTTGGCAATACTATGAGATAAAGTGGTGTAAATAAGAATATTGAAACTAAAAATTATGTTACCCAAAGTTGCAAGTTGTTTGATAATAATGGTGACAATAAGGTGAGGAAAATCCAAAAAAGTTCTTAATGATTAGTAAAATTACGGTTAAAATAATTGTTAGCATGTAAAATGATTATAAAAGATGTGATTAATAATTTAATTTATTCTTAATAACTTAATTAATAATTTCTTATTTCAATTTATGAATTAAATATTAGACCTTACCAATGACTTATGCGATTAATTTTCTACATTATACTATTTTATTAAAAAATAAAAATATTAATTTAATTGACTATAATTAAAGTAATTTATTTGAACTATTAATTAATTGCAAAAATAACTTTAAAATAAATATTATATTTATCAAATATAAAAAATATACTTTTTTTGAAAAACAAAAAAAAACTTGTCAGAAAAGAGACCAAAATAATAAACAAAAAAAATTCTAGTTCATTAAACTAGAAGTAATTTTCTTACAAAGAAAAATAATTTATGTCATTTTACTATCATCGAGGAATCCATCTTGTGAAATTTTGTCAACATAAAAAAGAAAATATATCATATGGTATAATATCAAGATGATGATAAAAAATTAGAACATTTATAAATTTTTGATGAATATAATTATGTAATGTTGTTGTCATAATAACAATATTCCTTTGCACTTTAAATAAATAACATAATATAAAATAAGATATCTTTCATCTTCTCTTTCATACTCCAAATGCTCTTTTAATACAACTTCTTAATGATAAATGTGCATAATTAAAGATTTCATTATATCCTTTTGGTGGTCAACCATTTTGAAATTTTGGTAAATGATATTTTATACTTTTATAATATCCATCAACAATATAATATTTTCTTATATTTATTTATAAAAAGAATTTTAAAGTGTATAATTGCTTATATAAAATATTTATTGGAAAAGAAAAATATATGTTATGATTAGTACTTCTTGGGGTGTGTGGGAATTAAGATCAAGATTATTAACAATTGAAATAAAAATGTGTACATCATGTGTTTTATCCTCTTATTAAGCTAATATGAAAGTGACTTGCATATCAAAGTTACATGCTACCATGATATTCTATATTAGTATGACTTTTCTTTCAATAAATCATACTTTATCTTCCATAGGAATACTTATACATACATTTGTTCCATCTATTACTCTAGTGCAATCCTATTATTAAAACATACTCTTACTTATATCTAATTGATAAAATTACATTTAGTGTACAAGAAGTTTAAACAAAAGTTAATTATTTGCTATTATAAAAATATTATCAAAAAAGTGACTTGAAATGTAGCATATATCTACTATTATAGAGAGTTTATGGTGGGATATTTCCATAATTAGGGTCATGAGGTTTGATAATATCTTTTGCAAGTAATAAAACTATTGATAAGATTATTTCAAAATTTTTGCTAATTGCTTCCCTCAAGTGCTAAAAATATTTGTTGATTGATCTATTGGATTCAACCATAGTAATTATGTATAAAAAGATGTACACTTTCTCAATGTAATACATTCTCTATGAAGGCATTAACCTATAATTCTATCGTAGATTAGTGCATAACTAAAGTAATGTTCCTTTATCTATTTTGAACATATTTAGACATCATACCTCATTGTCTTATATTAATTCAATCACTTATTTTATCCCTATTTGATATAAGGTTATACAAGGGTTTTTTTTTTGTGTATATATGTATAATGATAGCTATGAATAGCACCAATGTTAGTCACTTCCAAATAGTTGGAGTCTATCTTCATTGTTAGCATCATTATCATTATATTCTCTATAAAGATTTTCATAATCATTAGTCATATCTATGGAAAAAAATAAAAGAAAATATCTATATTAATATGTAAAACACTAGATGTACCAAATGTTTCTTAGCTTGGTTAAAAAAAATGAAAAAAAATGATAACTAATAAATATATCCTATAATATGTAATGTCATGTACACCAAAATATGTTAGTAACTAAAGAAACTAACATATTTATTTAATCTAAGGCATATATTGGGTTTTGAGCTACTTAATTTGATAAAAAGGCATCTTTATTTCTACTCTCTTAGATTAAATTTATGGCATCCATAAAAAGGTCACCATCTTCTTCAACACTTGTTAAAGAATGGAAATCCTTCATAACATCACATAAAAAACATCTTGGCCACTCTGTTTTCCTATTTTCAACAACATTATGAACCAACAGATCAATTATTTCTTTAAAAGTAGCTACTCCTCTAGATTGTCATTTTGTACTCTTTAGAACTTTTTTTCGCATGTAAATTTGATTTTACAACTCTTTTCTTATTGGTCTCTTTTCTTCTTGGTACATCACTTATGCTAATGTTTACATTCCCCTATTGTATCTTAGAACCTTTAAATAATTTATCTATGGAATCAATAAGGTTAAGTTTTACATCTAATTTCTAATACAATACTTTTGTATTAAGTTAGATGATTAGTATCAACACCATCACTAATGCATAAAGTAGTCGACGAAGGTTCAACAACATATCTTCCTATGGACACTAGATCCCTAAACAAGACATCTAACTTTTTCTTCACTTTTAATTCAATACTAGATTCTTGAAATCTTTTCATAGGTAGATTAGCCAACATTATTGTAAAATAAAGGGCATTGTTAGTAAAAAATGAACAATGTTAAAACTCACCTTAATCCACTCATCTCACTATGTCTTAATAACAAGAATTGTTCCTTTTATGGGATCCCATCTTAATCAGGTCTCTTTTGTGTAGTTCTTTCCATTGCCTCTAATCCCTTTTTAGTACATCTTGTCTTTTAACTAATGTTTGTTATACTTACATATACTTCTCTTTTTTTTTTTTTTTAACTCTTTAACAATGAAGGTGAAAGAATTAAGGATATTTTTTCTATTAAAATAAAAACACAATTCAATGTTTGCCTTTTTTGTTTGGTGGTGACTAAAAGCAACAAATTGTTGCTTTTCCAAAACCTCCATTTCAAAAGGTGTGTGTGTTTAAGTAAAGAAGAATAATGTTAAAACTCACCTTAATATGCTTATCCCACCATGTCTTAATAACAAGAATTGTTCCTTTCATGGGATCCCATCTCAATCAAGTCTCTTTTATGTAGTTGTTTCCATTGCCTCTAATCCCTTTTTAGTACATTTTTTTTTCAACCAATGTTTGTTATACATACATTTAGTTTTTTTTTTTTTTGAAACTGTTCAACAATGAAGGTGAAAGAATTAAGGATATTTTTCTGTTAAAATAATAACACAATTCAATTTTTTTCCTTTTTGTTTTTGGCGGTGGCTAAAGGCAACAAATTGTTGCTTTTCCAAAACCACTATTTTAGGTGGTGTGCATGTTTGTAAAACACAATTTTGAAAAGTAAAACCAAACACTCTTTTAGTTATTTAGGTCCAAACTAGTTTTTACTCACCTTAATACAAGTTGAAGTATACTACCAAAGAGGGTTATACTTGTAGATCCTATCTTTAACGATCTAATAAAAATTTTAAAGGATTGGATTTAAAAAAAATTAAAAGGACAAACATAGAAATTTTGTTTTTTATAAGTAAAAAACAACCATATAACATCAAATTGATGAATTTGAAGCCATAAGCCTTAAAATGAAAATTTTTTTAGCCATATGGTGCAAAATTGTCCCTAAATAAAATTGATCATTGGTAAACAAGGCCATAATTAAAATAAACCATATGTAAATGAATTCATAAATAAAGTCTATCATGTTGGCATGAATGTGTCCTTTTAATAGCCTTTACACAAAGAGAGAACTTAAATAAGGAATGAAAAGTACCACTTAACGTAAGAGATTAATAGTAATTTGGCATGTCTCTTTCCATATTGGTTCAAGTTTGAATCCCTTTAACAACATCCCCTTTGATTTTAAGGAAATTATAGAGATTTATAATTAACGTACTATTGGGTTTTGTATTTGATACATTACGATGATGAGATCTATAGAAGAGTTGATGCATAGATGACCTCTAAGGATCCATTAGGCATTCATGAAAGGCCAATAACATGTTTGAGGGTTAAAAAAATGAAAGAAGCACTAAATGGGCTGACTGAGAATATTCAAGCTAATCAAGTTACAAATGGTGTGAATTCAAATTTGAAAGAAGGCCAAAACTTTATTAATATGATTGGAATGCTTAATGAGTCAAGGATAAGTAATAAAACCTACTTTTAAGTAGGAGTTTGTTATAAACTAAGAGTTTATCATAAAATAAGAGTTTATAATAAAATAAAGTGTTCTTATTTTTTAGGAATATATCATGGTCTCTACTTTAGCAATTTTTAAGGTTGTTATTTCAACTTATAAATAGATTTGATTTCATTGTTAAAGGTAGGAGATTATGTGAATTGAAAAGTGAGAATTTTTTCTTTCTAATCTTTTAAGAACTAAAGAACTTATCAAGAACTAACTCTTTTTATGATGTTTCACTTGACTTATTACTCTTAAATTCATTCTTTTCTAGAGTGTGACATCCATATCTTTCTTTGTACTTTAGGTTCATGATCCTATAAACATTATTTATTCCTATTTAAGAAGTAAACCCTATTAAATTAGGTTAAAGGAGTAAACTTTGTTGCTTTCTAGTTTCTACAAGAATTCAAATTTAATTATTCTCTTTTTATGTATTGCAATTTAATCTTATTTCTTTTTTCTAACCCACAACTTTTATTCATTATGCTTTTTCTAAATTTCTTTGATTCTAATTTATTGGAATTAATTAGTCATAAAATGACTTTGATTATGGTTTTTTATTTTAATAAAGAATTAAGAGAGAAAAGTTAAGTGGTACACATATTAAAAAAAAATCTTTAAAAAGTATAAACATGAGGTGGTGTGACCCTATTTTTGAGTGAAACATATAAAGGAGTCTTCTGTTGAGGTATCTTAGCCATTTTGTGTAGAATTAACATTATGTCTTCCAAAGACAAAGGTGGAACTGAGAAGGAGGGTAGTGATGTGCAACTACAATTTAAGTGAATGAACATTAAATTTATTAATATGAGAGATATGATAAAGAAACAAGCCAATACAATAGCAAAATTTCCAAGAAGGTATAGGGGCCGTGAGGTTCCTAATACAAAAAAGTATGAGACAAGACTATGGCCATATAAAAAATGTAGAAGATAATGAATTTGATAATCTAATTACTTTGGTCAGAATTGTCAATAATATAAATGGTCAAAGAGATCATAGGAAGTGAGAGACCTATGATTGTAATTTTGGTAGCATTAAATGAAAATTCCTCTAGTCCAAGGAAAAAATAATCAACAAACCTATTTAAAATGGGAGAAGAAGGTTAAATTGGTCTTTAGCTATCACAACTACTTTGAAGAGAAAAAATGGAACTTGTTGCAATTGAATTTATTGATTATGCTATTATTTGCTAGGATCAACTTGTTTTGACTAGGAGAAGGAATCATAAAAGGTTTACTAATACATTGGTGGAAATGAAGGCTATAGTGATGAAGAGGTTTTATCCCTAATCACTATTATAGGGATTTGTACTAAAGGTTATAAGGGCTCACTTAAGGCACCAAGAGTATGGAGGATTACCATAAGGAGATGGAAATTACCATGATTTAAGCTAATATGGAGGTGGATAAAGAAGTAACCATAGCTTAGTTCTTACAAGGGCTTAATAGAGATATTGTTAACGTAGTTGAATAGTAGTATTATGTGGAGTTGGAAGATATGGTGCACATAATAATGAAAGTTCATATGCAACTTAAACAAAAGGGTTCTACATGATTTGGATAAAATTTAGGTTCCACATGATTAGGATAGAATTTGGGTTCCACTTCATCCTAAAAGCTGAATTAGAGTAAAAAGGAGGAGAGGGCTTATTACAAGCCTAAGGTTGAATCATATGAGAGTAAGGAAGTGAGCCATAATAAGTAAAAAAGTAATTTTAGTTTCCAACCTAGTAAAAATAGAGATATTAAATGTTTTAAATGTCTAATAAAGGGACATATTGCATCTCAATGTTCTAATAAGCATACCATGGTGTTATGGGATAATGGTGATATTGAGACTAAAAGTGAGTTTGATGATGACTCCATGCCATCATTAGATGATACAAATGATGGAGAGGAGTACCTAATTGAGGGAGATGTGTTGGGGATTAAACAAGTATTTAGCATATAAACCAAGAAAGATGATGAAGTGCAAAGAGATAGTATCTTCTATACACGATGTCATATTAAAGATAAGGCATGTAGTATGATCATTGATGAGGGTAGTTGTACAAATATAGCTACCACTACTTTAGTTGAAAAGTTTAATTTATTTACCATGAAACATCTTAGCCCATATAAATTTTAATAATTGAATGGGTATCGTGAAATTAAGGTAAATAAGTAGGGTTAGCACTATTTACTATTGGGAGATATACTAATGAGGTCTTGTGTGATGTTGTACCCTTGCAAGCTAGATATATTTTGTTGGAAAGACTATGGCAATATGATTAGTGTGTCATACTTAATAGGTTTAAGAATAGGTACTCATTTGTAATAAATGATAAACCTATTACTTGTATACTTTTAACACTTTAAAAAGTTTATGAAAATTGATTAGGGATTAAAAAAGAGAGAGAGAATATAAAAGAAATTAAGGCTGAGAGGGAAAAGGAGGGAAAGAAAGGACAGAAAATAGATGATACCAAGAGAAAAAAAGAGTTTTCTATTCAACACAACTTATTGTTGTAGTTTTGTACAAAGAGCCTTATTTTAGTATTGATGAGTTTAACTCTTCCTTGCCTAGTGTTGTTTCTCTTTTATAAAAATTTGGTGATATTTTTTTTTCAAAGAACTAGGTGTTTTGCCACTTTTAAGGGAAATAAAATATTAGATTAAATTCATCCATGGTGCAACAATTCCAAATTGATTGAGCTATAAAAGTAATCTTAAGGAGACAAAGAAGTTTCAAAGGCAAGTTGATGAGCTTATGACAAAGGGATATGTGCGGGAAAGCATGTGTTACTGTATAGTTAGAATATTGCTTGTATCCAAGAAATATGAGATTTGGAGAATGTGCATTGATTGTAAAATAGCCAACAAAATCACTAAAAGGTGACCAATCGCTTATTTTAGTGAAAGACTAAGTGGAGTAGCTTTCAATATCTTGCTTATGATAAGGACATCTATGTACTGGTATTAGATTTAGAGATATGACAACACTACCTTTGGCCCAAAGAGTTTGTCATCTATACTCACTATGAATCCTCGAAATACTTAAAGGGCAAGGAAGGTTGAATAAGAAATATGCCAAATAGGTTGAATTCATTGCAACCTTTCCTTGCGCTATCACATACTAACAAGGAGAATGTGGTAGTTGATGCATTATTTTGTAAGTATATCTTTGTCTCCACACTTAATGCAAAATTATTTGGATTTGAATATATTGAAAATTTATATATGAAAGATCCTAACTTTACTAATGTGTATAACATATGTGGGAAGTCAACTTCTGGGAAATTTTATAAGAATAAGAGTATCTTATTTTGGGAAAATTGTTTATGTGTACCTATGACTTTTTTAAGGAAGTTAATTTTTAGCTGAATATTGCCTTTGGCCACACATAAAATGAGATATTGAGAGGGTGTGCAAAAAGTGCATAACATGTAAATAAGTTAAATTTAAAGTTTTACCGCATGACTCATACACCTATTTACCCATGCCACACCAATATTGAGTTGATTTATCTATAAATTTTATGATAAGGCTGCTATAGTCAAAAAAGGGTAGGGATTTTGTACTTGTTATTGTTAAAAGATTTTTAAAGATGACCTATTTCATCTTATGTCATAAAAACTAAGGATGCAAATAATGTGATTGAATTATCCTTTAGAGTCGTAGAATACTTATAGGACATGCCTTAGAGTATCATTTTATATTGAGATACATAGTTTTTGAACTATTTCTAAAAAACTTTGTGCGTTAAAATAGGTACTAAACTAGGGTTCTCAACAACTTGCCATCCACAAATATATGGGTAAACTAAGGTAGTTAATTGAACTCTTTTTATTTTGTTGTGTGCTATTATTTTAATGAATTTAGAAATGTGGGAAGATTCTTTATTGCATGTAAAGTTCACATATAATAAGAATGTTCATTCTGCTACTAGTTACTCTTTATTTGAAATTGTAGTGTTTAAATATGGTGATTGGGTTTCAGATTTAGAGATGCTCAAAGCTACAGGCTAAAGGAGATGTCCATTTCAAGTGGTAGCATGGATCAATGATAATGCCTATAAGTTAGACCTTGTCAATGAGTAAAATGTGAGTGTAACATTTAATATTTTTAATCTTTCTCCTTTTGATACAAGTGATAATTTGAGGAGAAATCTTTTTGAGGAAAGGCAGAATGATGAGATCTATGGAGGACGTAATGCATGAATGACTTTTAAGGATCTATTGAGCATTTATAAAGGGTCAATGACACGTTCAAGGGTTAAAAAAAATGAAGGAAGCACTAAATGAGCATGAAGGAACCAAGTTCCAAATGGCATAAATTCATCCAATGGCATATATTCAAACTTGAAAGAAGATTAAGACTTTATTAATATGATTGAAGTACTTAATGAGTTAAGGTTATGTAATAAAATTCACTCTTAAATAAGAGTTGTGTATAAAATAGAAATTTATTATAAAATAGGAGTTTACAGTAACATAGGAATGTTCCTATCTTTTAAGAGTATATCATTGGCTCTAGTTTAAGGATTTTAAGGGTTGTTATTTCAATGTATAAATAGACTTGGTTTCATTATTAAAAGGTAAACAATTATATAAATTAAAAAGTGAACATTTTTTCCTTTGTTTCATTTAAGAACTAAAAAACTTATTAACAACTAACTCTTCTTGTATCATTTAGCCTTAACTTATTACTTAAAAATTCGTTATTTTTTGGAGTGTGTCGTCCATATTTTTCTTTATACCATTGGGTCTAGAGTTTGCATAATTAAAATTTGACTTGACACTTTTGGGTTCTTGTTTGATTCCTTATGCGTGTTAGATCACTAAGTCTCACCTTTTAGGGTTCACATTACACAACCAAATATGGGGTAGTCCTTCTTGAAGCCATCATTATTCTAGTAATGGTTCCTTCTTATGGGAAAGGTTAAATAAGGATATCAATGGATAACCCTTAATCTCAACTCATAGATACAATGACTAACATACTTATGATATCCTTTTTTTAGTTCAAAAAAAAAAA